>BMAV01022875.1:18712-69096 GCA_019973955.1 Trichonephila inaurata madagascariensis
AAAGTTTGACATTAAAGCATCACAGGAGGTGTTTGAAATTGCTGCCATTTTCACGTATGCACGCACGACTACGACGCGACATGGATTGGAGGACATGTTCGAAAATATCGTGCGTTTCACGAATTGTAGCATCAGGGATGGATATTCGTGCCACTAGGTCCATTTCAGAATTGACAGGCGTGTCGTCAATTGTGGTTTTGAAAGAACCCTGCTCTGCCAGGTTCTGATGCACCCGAGCGAACGTTTGATGATTCCGTTGCCGCCTCGTTGAATATCTTTATTCATACAATTGAACTGCAACACGTCCATTTCCGTTGGCTAGGCCAAAGATGAAATGGATATCCGCCAGCTCAGCGTTCGTATAATGATTCATGTTCATCGCACGCTGTCCCTGTCTGAAATGACGAAACTAAATGAGCCGACCTTGCAAACTCCTGTACAGTGCAACCTATTCCTTTCCACCCATGATTTCCTACGTGATTATGGCTCCTCACGATGTTCTCTACCACCCCTCTTAGTTTGTACACCGCATTCAGGAACACCCTGTATGTTTAGAGGTAATTTATTGAATCTTCAAGTAGCTGGCTACTTCTTATCTTTTTGGGGGTAAATACGGGATGATGTACCACTGTAATCGAGTAATCATACAATTAAACAATGCTACGATGAATTTTTGATTAATCCTTCATAAAAAAGGATAAATAGTGGGATTTGGAATTCTTTCCCTTATGAAATTTTCAGAAAAGTTCTAGAATTAAAAATTTATTTTAATAAATTATAATTGTATCAAAATTATACACAATTTGATTCTCATTATAAATTATTAAACTTCTTCATCTATTTATGTAGATGCACTTGTCATAGTAATATCAATCAGATATAGATTTTTCGAAATTTTAATATTGTTGTTTTGTATTGTTTAAAGAAATATGTAATCCCATGGTATTAAAAAACGTGATTTATTATTCAAACAAAATTATGGCATGAAGTTTTTAATATAATTAATGAATAATTAATATTTAATAAATTGAGCTAAATCCAGTTACTAATTACATATAATTAGCAATGATTTACATGCAATTAATTTTAGAGCATTGTTTTAATATTAGTTTGTTTTATTTTCGCAATAATTTTCTAATTACTCTTTGAGTTAATGTGCTTAGTATATAGAGCAATTTCTCATGTTGTGTTTATCCAAAGAGTAACGAAAGGGTGTGTTTTTTGAAAAGAAATTATTATTAATTATTCAGTTGAAGCAACAGTCTATTATTTTATTAGGGTAGGTAAATAAAGAATAAAAAAGTTGAGTTATTTTTTCATCGATGTATTTATAATTGTAAATAATTTAATAATATATACCGTAAAATACGGCGTATAACACGCACTTTTCACACAAAAATTATGATCGAAATTTACTGGTACATGTTATATGCCGAGTATAAAGATTGCAATTTCAAAAATAGGAAAAGCATAAAAAAAATTAGATTTCGACATAGATCGGAATACTGTTTTTATAATCAAAAAGAAATGACATTTGTAATGAACTTAAAGGTTTGTAGTTTTAGGAGTACAATATTTTTTCAAAATTCTGGAAAAATACCTCGAATAAAACGACTTCAAAATATAGCGTTGTATGCAAGGATTTAAGGCTCCTTCGTGAAAACGGCGGTTCGCGTTATACGACAAATATATCCACAAATTCAGAAATTCAGCTTGAAAGTATAGGTGCGCGTTATACTCCAGATTTTACAGTATTTTAGTAATGTATTCTAAGAGAGAGAGACAGAGAAAAAAGGCAGAATAGACTAATGGACTAAATTCATATGACGTCATAATCGCATGATAAATGACAAACACGTGTTTCTAGGCAATCAATTTATAAATTCATGTGACGTCATAGTCACATAATAAATACAATCATGTGTTTCTAGCCAATCGGTTCAAACTTCTTCGTTGTTGCCAACTTATTCTTTTTGCAGAAACTTTCTTTTACAAAGTTCATATTTGTCAACAATTATAAATAAGCAAAATATACTTGATTTGGAAATACACATATAAAATAAGAGTTATTGCTTTTGTTTGTTTCTTTGTTTTTAAATTTTAAAACCTTTTGATGTAATTTTTTTATAATACTTGGACATCTTTACTCAATTATGAAACTTGAAGTTTCATCTAAATTTTATAAATAGAATAACAGGTATAATTAGTTTGATGTTTGTTTTGAATTCAACGGAGAACACGTGTTTCCCTTTATCACGTGATTGTCATGAATTTAGTCCATTGTATTTTTAATTTTATATTTCACTCGCACGTATTAATTATATAGAAATTTAATTTATAGTTATATATACAGTAATACCTTGACTTAAGCTACCCCGAACTGCGCGAATTCGGAGTTAAGTGATCTTCAACTCTCATCTTTTACTTTTTTTCCCACCTCTGAAACTATGGCGGAATCAGTGCCAGGGCCTGAAGGAATTGGTTACTTGATTGAAGGAGTAGTAGATCTTGCCTGTCAAACAAATTTAGAAGGTGATAGTAATAATTGATGAGCTCATAGAAATGCATGAGCAAGAGCAAGACATCGAAGAACTTGAATCTTTATACTCAGTTCAATCAGAAGATCGAATGATGTTTGGTAATTTGACAGAAGGCCTCAGTTTACTAACTAAAATGTTACAAATTTTAGAAAACACATACTTCAACGAAGAGCGTATTTTCTCAACAAATCAAAGAATAAATAATAAAAAAAAACATTAGAAATCTGCGAGGAAGTTTTGAGGAGGAAAAAATTTTTTGAGCCGGCTGACTACTTGTTAGATTGTATGATATATTCTACATCAAAGTAACTTTGGGTTGAACTATTTGGTATTTGTGTTACCTAAGATTTTTTTAAGCATTTTTTTTATCTAAATTATTATTTTCTTTTCTTTTGCCCTAACTAAAAATAATTTATGTATATTTATATGTGAAATAATACCCCGACTTACGCGAATTCGATTTACGCGGTTATCACTCAGTCTTACCTACCGCGTAAGCTCGGGGTAGTAATATTTATTTTCAGTATATTATTTGATTAGCAAATTATATGTAACGAAATGTAAAAAGAAGAGGTAAGAGAGAGAGAGAGAGAGTAATAAAATTACGAAAAAAAAATCCATATTATGTTTTTATATACACTCTATAACGGGAAAAAAACCCACGACGCACCAAGAAGGTGTTGCCCGATTGTAATGAAATCTCATATACAAAGACATTTGTACGGAACATGTAAATGATTAAAATTTGGTGTCCAATGAATGAATAGCGGGAGCTACAGGGCATTGAAACTGCGCACTCAGAATGTGTCTATAAGAAACGATTCTCAATCTGATGGTCAAAATTTCTGTTGCATTGCGATTTAGGATACTTTTTATCGACTAAAAAAATGCTTCGCTGAAGGATTCAAGTTAATTACGAGCAACTGTCAGAGTTTGAAAGAGGTCTTATCATTAGAATGAAAGTGGGAGGTTGGGAAAATCGGTGAATCTCTTGTCATGTGGGTCGCAGCGATGCGGCAATTAGAATATGCTGGCAAGAATGGGTGGAGAGTGGTAGATTTCAGCGCCATGATGGTAGCGGTCGACCTAGGGCCATAGCAGATCAGAAGGACAGATTGATTACCAGTTCAGCTGTCACAGCGCCTGATTCATGGTAATCAACCACCAGACTTGCGACCCGCACACGAATGTCCAGTATGATCATTCAAAGACGTCTAATAAAGCCAAATTTATGCTCGTAACGATCGCTACGTTGTGCCAATCACACCTACACACTGTCAAGCCAGATTACAGAAGATCTTAGCTCAATCAAGTTGAAATCATGCTGACTGGGGACGTATAGTGTTGAGCGACGAATCTTGCTTCCAATTGTGTCCTGATGATCATATAAGATGCTTCTAGAAACGCCCTGGATGGCGTGCCGATCCTGCTTTCACTATTGCACGCCACACAGGCCCTCAACAAGGATTTATGGTCTGGGGTGCCATTTCTTTTGACAAACAGACATCTTTGGTCGTCATTAGAGACACACTTACAGCACAGCGGTACGTCGACGACAATCTGAGAACTGTTTTGCTATCATTCTTTTTGCAGTACCCTGGCATTCCTTTTCAGCAAGATATTGCCTGACCAAATACGGAACGTGTTGCTATGAACTATCATACAGAATATCAAACACTTCCTCGGCCAGCCAGATCGCCAGTTCTCTCTCCAATCGAGCATGTCTGGGATAAGATGGGAGGGCGACTGCATCAACCAGAGATTGTTGATGACCTGGCCCGAAAAGTGGAGCAAATTTGGCCATCAGGACTATCAGGGTTCTTAATCACTCTATGCCCTGTCTCTATGTGGCAGCTTGCATCCAGGTTAGAGGTGGGTTTAACACCTTATTGAGCTTGTTACTTTGTAACTATGAAACTATGAAATAAATCGTTCAATTTTTCTGAAATTTGAATCGTTTTCTATTCTGTAAATAATCTTTCTACCCACCAAATTTTGTCTCTATCGGACAACTCGTTCTTGGTGCGTCGTCTTTTTTTTTGTTATAGAGTGTATATAAAAAAATGGATGTTTGAAAGCATGACCTCAATTCACTCCAACACCGTTCAAACGATCACTATGAAAAGTGGCATGTATATATATTTTTGTGTGGAGAAAGAAGGTTTTTGTGCTATCCACTTTGTTGCGGCTCCCCACTTTGTGGCGCATACCAACTTCTGCACCGTTCAATCTATTGCCAAGTTGCCAACAGGGTCTCCAAAAATGATACCTACTTCGTTGTATCGCCAACATTTCGCCATGTTTTCATTGCATCACCCTTATAATGTAAGAAAGTAATATTAATGTATTACACATCCAGATATAAATTATTTACACTACTTTAAGCGTTTATTACACAAAATTTGTAACAATGTGTTATTTTTACTGATCAGAGATCAGCTTAGGAAGGTGTTTTGAAAAATCGAACCACAAGAGTTACTCGCGGAGCGTTATCAATAACAAAAAAAAATCTCATTTATGAGCTATTAGACCTTCAGACTTAAAATTTAACAAATATGGGTTTTTTTTGTTCAGCTGAGATATGAAAAAGCCTTTTTTTTTGTTTAATTTGCAATTCACGTAAAATGAAATCATTAAAAACTTTCTTATTCTTCAATCTGTATTGTTTAATTTTTCAATTCAACCGTGCGAAGAACCGGTATACCAGCTAGTATATATATATATATATATTTGTGGATGTTTTAAAACGAAATAGAAAGGAAATTAAGTTTGTTCAAAGCTCCAATCCATTTATGAAAAAAAATAAAAACTATTAGTTGAAGAATTTTTTTTAATTTTACTTTCATCATATAGGGGATAAGACCACCGGGGTTTCTTTTTATAAAATAAAAGTATTTTTTTTACATTGTAATCTTTTAGAGAAATCCTCATAGACTGTCTACGGGGTTATATACTTTAATTAACCTTCTAAAGATTGTCTTTTTTTATTCTCTAATCCTCCCTCTCCCCAAACATAAAATTAAATTAAGGTAATTTAATGGTACATTAGATTCTTCTTTTTTTACTCAAAATATAAGTCCTCATGCGATTTATAAAAAAAAAACTTTAAAAAATAATTAAATATGTAAAAAAAGACAATAATTCAAACTTGAAAAAGCAATCTTAAAATAACAAACCCTATAAAAATTAAAGTTAAGTTTTGGTAAATGCAAAACTGATTTATAACAAGTAATACAAAAAAAAATTAAGTCAATTCCTACTTACGTCAACAAAGAAAATTTTTATTTTATAGTTACTTTTTACTAAATAATTACAATTAATATAAATATGTACATACATGTGACAGAATCACACTATTAAGTGGCAAAATAGAAAGTGATTTTCCTTACAGTTTTCCATTTTTCTTTCTATATATGGTGTTGGACTATTATTTTTGAGTGTTGCTATTTATTCATTCATTAAATTTGATTATTCCAATAAAATTGTTCAGTAAAAAGGAATTACATTCTCAGAAATTAGGCCATCCCAAGTGGTATTCGAACCCATGACCTTTGGATTAGAAGTCCAACGTGCTACAGGGACAAAACGAGTGATTTTCCTTTTTATACCTGGTGTTGGACTATTACTTTTGTTTGATACTATTTATTCATTAATGGAATAGAATTAATAAATTAATATTTGAACAAACTGTATTAACATCCAGTGTCATCCCCCACAAGTTTAAAAAAATGTATTTGAACTTGAGTGGATGAGTAAAAAGTATTTTTTTAACGATTGAAAATTTAACCAAGTGAGTTCTGAACGACAAGAATTTTCTGTGACATTTTTAGATCAGCCTGTGTGTATGTGTACTATTTCCAAATCCCATTTTCCATTTATAATGTTTGAATATAAAAGTTTTTAAAGGGTATAAAAATCAGCAGTCAGGGATATAGCTCCATATTTGGTTGTAATAAAATGTAATATAGAATAGGATATGTGCGAGCATATAAATTTGTTAAGAGCTGATTTCGTTTATCGTTTTATGAATTGAAACAAAATTAATAAATTTCTGTGTGCTTGAGCTTTATTTTAATTTACATTAGCATTAAATTTTTTTTACACTTAATTACATTTGCATTAAAATTTATTCTTTATTTTAATAACATTTTTATTTTTAATATCTAAATAAGAATGCAACCTTATACTAAAAAATTTCGAAATATATTAAGAAAGGAATTCAAGATAATGGAAAAAAAAGAGAAACTTAATCTTAAATTGAAAAATTATTTATAATCGACGAATTGCGAAATTGTAAGAAAAGATTTGGAATTACAAGAAGTGAATAAGAAAAAAAAATTATTTTCTTTGAAATTTGAACGATCTTATTAAATAAAAGAATGATAAAAAAGAGAGATAACATTATTTTTTTTAAAATTCGAATTGAATGAAATATGAGTTAAAAAACGTGTGAGAAAAAAAAGAAGAAAACTGATTTTTTTATTTCGTGTTAAACCAAGATTGTGTACATTATTTCTGGTAAAAAGAGATGGCGAATTATTTTTTTTAAAGAAATATCTGCATTAAAAAAAAGTATAGGTTGAATTTGAATTCTATTGAATTAATATACAGTGAAATATACGTTTAACGCGTAAACGCCTAAGACAAAATATCCGTTAACACGAAATAATACGACGTTTCTTGCAAACTACTATGTATTTCCATGTATTTTTTCTCTTAACATGAAATGAAATTCTCTTAACGCGAAAATATTTCTTTTCTGGGGATGAACAAAATACGGAAAACCCGGCTGAATTGGACTGTCCTATTGTATTATCGGAAGAATTAATTGCAGTAGATGATGATTAAATGTGTACAGCCCCAATTATGGTAGACAAAGACATTTTAGAGTTTGTTCAAAGCTCAAAAAATATCATTGATGCAGATTCCGACGATGAAAATGAAATGAATAATGCAGCTCCTGTTCCCACATCATCGGAAGTGAGGAACGTCATGAAAAGTATGAGCAGTTATTTAAACGCACATTCCAGTGGTGAAATGAATAAGAAAATGGATGATATCGAACAATTTTTGTTGAAAATTTTATGCTTAAAAACAATGCAAAGAAATATATCAGATTATTTTCCAGTAACTCAAAAACTGTTTTGATTTTCAAAAAAATATGAGAATTTTATTTTAAATTTCTGTAAGTTCTTGTAATTGTATTTGTTTTATTGGTTCTTGTTAAATATATGCATATATACGTATCTATGTAAATAAAATAAACACCAATAAGCTTGATTTTGTTGATATATGGTTTTCCTTTTTTTTTGCAATATCCTTTAACACGCAAAAATATTTCAGTCCCTTCATTTTTTCGTGTTAAAAGACTTTAACTGTATTAGTATTAATTGTACAATTATATTAGATTATTTAAATTAGATTAAATTAGGTTAGATTATTTAAAATTCATAACTAGCCAAATTTCTGAGATGATACCTAAGTAAATACTGTACTCTTCAAATTGTAACACCCGTCCATACAATTTGCATGCAAATGTCGCACGAAAATGATGGAATTAGGAATTTCATCAAATCCCTAAGTGATACGATCAATTGTCGGGAGATGTTAAAGTAACGTCTCTTGAAGGTCATTACCCTGATAAAAGTTAGGGATTTGAACAAACCCTTGACATGTTTCAGTGAAATGATGAAATAATATTGTCAAGAGCTTAAAAGTGTTTATTTAACGAATACGGTGTATTATTAAACGTAGAAGCAAGTAATACATCGATAGTCAATGAAATACAAATTATTTTTTCGAAAGTAATTAACAAATAATTAGAAAATTAGGCTGGTATTTTTTTTTATGTGTAACATCTTTTCTCTAGGTTGCTTACACACTAAAATATCATTCCCTATGTTAATCCTAGGGTACTATTTTTTTTAAAGACATGGGGTTGATATTTAAGGGATCGCTACTACTACCTGTATGGTTAGGAAGTACAAGGACTCGACCCGCCTTGGACAGCATTTTGCCAATGCAAATCCTGACCAGTTCGTTTCATCATTTCATTGAAACAGTTCAGGGTTTGATAACATCCCCTACTTTCATCATGGAAGCTACCTTGAAGAGACGTTATTTTAACATCTCCCGTCAATTGATCCAATTCCTTAGGGATTTCATAAAATTCCTAATTTCGTCATTTTCCTGCGACACATAGATATATAACCTTGAGTGAAGGTCATATTTCTCTGCTACCAGGTTCCAACTTGTTCAAAATTTATCTTGAATTCAGAGGTTTTTCCGAAGAAAAAGAAATTTGATTTTTTATTTATTCTCAGACTGCAATTTAAAAGCGGGATAAATAAATAAACAAACCTCGATATTTTATCCATTTTAAAAAGCAAATCTTTATTGAAAAACACGTCACGTAAACTGAGTTTTCGATCATAATGGAATTTAGAAAATCTTTCCTATAGGGAACATAAAAATACAAAACAATTTTATTTTGCTTTACTTTTTACATTGTCTATTAACAGTAACGCGAGGCTTTTTTTTGCTATGTTATATTATTTTCCACAAATAAAACCGTAACGTATAACGAAATTACAATAAAATGCCAGGTTATATAGAATATCTCTTACTTATTATTCAGGGTGAATCTAATCCCAAACAAGTGAGAGTCGTGATATTTGATACAATTTGTAAGAGATTTGATAACAGAGTTATTGAATGCTTTATGAGTTTTTAAACTACGAACAAATTTATTTATAATGCGAAACGAGATTGAAAAAACTTTTATTTTGATGCTACGGAGCAAAGAGAATAAAATATATTTACAGTAAAAATATTTATACATATTTTTTTCCAGTTTATTATGTAATAGGTTAACATAATATTTGTGACTAGCCACGGAACTTGAAGTGTTATTAAAAATTAACTTTAATTTTAAAAGGATTTTAAGCATTTATTTTAATGTTCATTAAGAATGTATTTCCATTTGAAACCTAATGATGACAGATGTTATGTGACAGTGATGTTATGTTTATAAATAGCAAATTGCTTGAGTATGATTGGAGATAAATGTATACATTTTTAAATAAATATTTTTCCAGATTGATTGACACAAAAGGATCTGAAAATTATTAGATATTGAAATTAATATACAATATTTTGTAAAAAGTAATTAAAGTAATGCAGCTCCAATTTAATTTTAATTCATGTTGGATTCTAAGGAAAAACGAAGGTGTTGGGAAATGAGTAGTAATTTTGAGCCTCAGTCAAGTAACAAGGACAACGTTTCAGCAGGCACCACACTCCCAAAACTTCCACACCTCAAATATGTAAGCACCTTGAGATAGGGCAAATTTAAAGTGCATGGAGGTTTTTACACGGTGGGTCTTTACTGGCACCAGGGCACGAATAAATGACTCTTCAATGATGACCACGTGTTCACTGCTATAATCACTGGGGTTCCACGGATACAAAATATTTTTTTTCGAAATTTAGGAGTATATGAAGGAGTACATGGTTTCAATCCACAGAGACACTGGAAGCAAAGCTTTGACATCTAATTGTTCTCTATTTTCATGATGCTACTAATTTTTACATGTTAAAATTTCACACAAAAGTGTACACTACTTAAAATTGTCTTAATGCTTTGAATCTTGAAACTTTTGCCTTTTCTCCCGCTTATATTTAAGATTCTTCCACTTGATTTTAAAATTTGAAATAATATTTTCATGTAAAATTCCTATCTCTGTAAGAGGCTCGCGCCTCTCTCTCGCGGGCACCTAGATGTATGGGAGAAAGGGAGGAAACACTCGACATGATCCAACTAATCTATTTCTTTCCACACGAAGAACAGACACAATTTCAACCAATAATACTAAGATAATGTCTCAGTGTTAACCGTGAAGGTGGAACAACAACAGTAAAACGCTAACGATTAGGAGACTATCAAACTCGATCCTTATCTTAATAAAGGATCAAACCTATCATCCGATTTAATCTATTATCAAATCAATCCTAGCGAACAATCGTCACTTTAAAGTTCCTAATAAGAATCAAATCACTATAATTCTAATATTATACCTTCAGTAACAATCTCACCTGGATCGAGTATATCTTCTCTGTCTCAAGCTAGAAAACCTCGCCTATTTATAGTAAGTTAGTTTAAATGTCACGATTCTCTTCTTTCGAAGGGTCGGTTGTGAATGACGCGAATTGATAGCCCAAAGATTTCCCGAGAGGATTAGTTGGAAAAACGCGTATAGATACGTCACACCTCTTTCTATACAATAAAATATTTCATGATACTGTAAAAAAATTGTTATGTACTATCGCAACAATGACAACGTTCAAGATAACTCGCTAAGCTGGCAACACCAATTTCGCATATGTTGTGAGCGCTGAATCGGCAACCATGTGCTTCGTTTCGTATAATGTCACCAATACGGTTGCAATAGTACATTATTGCAAGCACTCGCAGAAAAATATCGCAGAGATTGCCTGGACTGAAATCGTTGTGTGATTAGAAATCATAGTCCCATATGAAGACTTATTGACACTCAACGGAGCTAAATACTCAACTTTCCAGGAAGCTGCAAGAGCTACAGGTATATCAAAATCTGAGCACTTTATCAATGGAAGATGCAGCTTCAGTGATGAATTTAATCAAAGAGAGGTGCCAAGAACGAATTTTGCGAAAAAAAGAACAAATAAGTAAAACTACATAATACATGTAATTACATTTCTACAATCTGAGCAATGAGTATAAACAGCTGTATAATTTGTATAATAAGAGATTGTGCTTCGTCTCTTCCAGTTTATACTTAAAACATTTAACAAGAAATTTGACCCACGATGTTTTGAGTATTGATAAAGGAGAAAAAAAATATGTTAGCAGTTTTTCAGAAAAAAATAATTCAAATGCTTTTTTATTTGTGAAGAATAATTTAAATAATTATTTTTAATCATTATTATATTAATTATTTCATTATTAAAAAAATTATTTTTGGAAAATTATTAATTACTATTAAGTTATTTCCCTATAATTTCTAGTTTAAAAAAAAACATTATTATAGAAATACATCATTGTTAAATCAAAGTGGAGTGAACATTTAAAAAAAAAATAAACTTTTTAAAGGAAATTAAATTAAATTATATTTTAATCTATTATAAACCTGAATTTGAAGGGGGAAAAAAGTGTCAGAATTTTGTTACATTTCATATAAATTTTATTAAAAAACATATACATGTCATTTTCTCACTTAAATTTTCGCATATAAAATTAGCATGCAAATAGACATCAACAAAGAAAAGTCTGGCATATTTATGAAAACCTTCTTACATTCGCTGTCTACAAGTCATGAAGTATACAAGAATAAAATGTGAGAAGAATTGAAGCGTTAAGACACAGAATCTAATTTGCCAAGTCTCAATAAAAACAAAACCTTGGGGGCATATAAAGTCGCAAACGAATTTAACGTCACGCAAACGAGATTCCCCGGGATATATAAATTTAGCAGAAATAATAACACTAGACACTAAGTCAGCAACAGTGTGGGATATTTTTTTATTCGATGCTACAGGGTGGAAGAGCTTTTTGTGGGGACAAATATTTCTGTGTTGGAAATTTCTCAGTTTATATTTTTATCATTCTTATATATTTTTTTTGTCTTATCAGAGAGCAGCAAACCAGATTGGATGATGGTTTTAACAGGGCTTTTGTTTTCTCATTCACTTTAAATTGGGTTTGAGTAAAAAGGAAGTGTATATATATTTTTTACTGTGAAAAGCGCTTTGTTTATGCGGTATAAAATAAATAAGGACTATTGTTTTCTAAATTTCGTTAAGTTACCGATACAGAAATGCCTTTATCATTTTTTTAAAAAAACTTATTTGAGATTCACACAATTTATTTTTACTAAGCATCTCATTGGAAGGATATTTTTTTATCTTATTTCTTAAGAAATATTTTAAAATTTTATATTAATACAAT
This sequence comes from Trichonephila inaurata madagascariensis, assembly GCA_019973955.1. Classification (NCBI taxonomy): domain Eukaryota; kingdom Metazoa; phylum Arthropoda; class Arachnida; order Araneae; family Nephilidae; genus Trichonephila; species Trichonephila inaurata. The sequence continues at coordinate 31,238 of BMAV01022875.1, forward strand.
GAAAATTGCTATATATTTGGAGCCTTGTTTACGATTGTTGAATATGAAGAGGAAAAATATCGTGTTGAAATTTAATTTATAACGAAGTATTTCATATAGGCTACACATTTCTGTGTTTAAAAGGAGGAAATTTGTAGACTAGTTGTTATGATCATGAACTCGTGGCTGGAGTGTCGTGAGCTTGAGTTCTGATTCTACTGAGACTGGTGTAACGTCCTAGCCATGTAAGTGATGACACTTGATGTACATGGTTTTCTTTCACACTCACAGGACAGTTCACAGAAATTAAATATTTACACACACACACACGAAAAAAAAAAAGGTTTAAAGCAAAAATCGTTGAAAATCGAGTTCATGACACTTGTAGAGAAAAAATCCGTTACGCTCGCTGGTGCAGCTAAAAATACAATGTCTCGCGTCGAGAGGAAATCACTCTCTCCAAATCTCCACACTACGCTCACGGATGAAGCACAAAAACTTGACCTATCTCGTTGAGAGGTAACCGCTGAATCCAAATCTCCACACTGCGCTCACTGGCGGAGCACCCCAAATCGACCACTCTCGTTGAGAGGTAATCACTGACTCCAAATATCCACATTACGCTCACGGATGGAGCATACAAAATCTTAACCTCTCTCTTCGAGAGGTAATCACTGACTGCAAATCTTCAGACTACGCTCACACGGATGGAATACAAAACTTGACTTCTCTCGTTGAGAGGTAATCACCGACTCCAGATCTCCACACTACGCTCACGGATGGAGCACACAAAATCTTGACCTCTCTCGTCGAGAGATACTCAATGACTGACGCTGGCTTGGCACTCGCGCATGCGCAGTGCTTCGGATCAATCCGCATTGTCACTTAGAGTTTTAGAAGGGGTCTACAGTTCTTTACACCGGCTGTGCAGAGGGAGCCGACACAGTTAAGCCTGTTTAGGCTCAATGACCATTCTGTTGGGGGTAATTAGAAGAGGGTTATTACTTTATCGATGTTCAAAATTATGAGGTCATTCACCAATAGAACTCGAATTGCTTTAAGATGCAACGTTAATAAAATTCTCACTCTATGCATCTAACTCTCTTATCTAACCTTGTCGCGGTCCGTCGACAGAAGTGTCCTGGCGTGAGAGGGCTTGTGGCGGCTCTATCCGCGTTCTTATTAACAAATCCTCTTGGGAAATCTTTGATCCTCTTTGCAACGAACCCTCTGAAGAAGAGAACGTGATTGTGTAAATTAGGTCTACTATATATAGTCTAAGCTTTCAAGCTAGAGATAAGGTGAGAGATAAAATAGCTGGCTATTGATACAGTGATTAATCAAATTTATAGTGTAACGCAGATATTTGCTATCTGATAATTGTAATAATTAAGGTGATGATTTGTCACAAGAGATTGAATAGAGATTAGATAGCTAAGAAGGCAGTGTATTCAAACCTGAAGTAAGTGTACTGGTATTTAAAGTCTTTGCGTACCTCGTTAATTGACTCCATATAGCTTTAAAAGGGTGCATCTCTTAATTTTGATTGATTGAACTTGTGTTGTTGATTGTGTTACAAATAAATTAGCTGATTTTGAACATGGCTAGTTTTCCTTCTCTTCCTCTCACATCTCTAGGCGTGGATCCGAGATCCTTAGTTTCAAGTAAGAAACAGACAATCTAAAGTTAATTACTTTTATTCAGCCTTTAACACTTATGAGAAATAATGGGAATGCACACACACTCTGATAACTAAACCCGAGAGGTGCAATAAAAATTATTAATCTTTATATATATATATATATATATATATATAAACACTTATCTTATTTATTCTCTAGAACATTCTTGCTGCCAACTTGCTTAATTGTCAACCGTAAGGTGGACGATTCTACCTTCTTTCCCCAAAGTCTTCCCTTTGGAATTAATACTACGAAGTGCGACTACCGGTTGCTCACACTATGCATTCCGCTTAGGATAAATTTGCCACCCCTCCTACTCCACGACTAGCACTTAAACAGAAGTTTGCATTCACATAAAATCAAGTCCTCTCTAAGGAAAGCGGTTTTCAACTAAAATCACAGTTAAAAAGAATATTTTCCCAAGAGGATTAGTATAGAGAGGATAGACCTAATAGAACGAGTTATAACCTCTTGGGCTACTTTATGACTTTGCTTAGATATAAGTATCTGACCTGGTAAATGAATCATGATATTTGTAAATATGGACTTTCTGGAAGCAGAAGTAAAGTAAATGAAAGGGGGATATTAGAAAAGAGCGATACGTGTAGATTCTGAGCTTATCAAGAGTGCACAAATAGATTGGATGGGATTTCTGAGTGAACCTGCTTGAGAGAGTGAGTGAATGTTATTTACGTCCCTCTCTCTAAGGCAACATGAGGGCTATTGGTGACAAACTTCGTAATTTTGAATCATGGTCAAGTGACGAGGAAATCACCTGAGTCGGTATCCCGTCTCCAAACTACCATATCATGCCAAATGGAGGACTTTGAGCCACGACATATATAACGTGCATAAGCCCCTCTACACAGTGGGTTTTTAGGAGCACTAGGGCTTGAACTCATGACATCAAGCCCTTGAGTTCGTGACTATAATTACTAGGCTATCGTGGTCACGTGAACCTACTCAAAGATGTTAGTGAAACATATCAAAGTCTAGCCCGAACTTCACTTAAAATTCACAAGATTAGTAATATTAGTATAATACTTATACCAAGATTTGGTTTAGAGAAACATATTTACATGTATAATTAATTTTGATATATTGTGTTCAAACTGAATGAAGACTCTGTCTAAACTGCTACAATAACTAAAACTACTACGACACTGTTGTCACAATTCAAAATCGATTTTATGTGTGTAACCACATTTAAAATTAAAACTTTTTTTAAACATAGTGAAAAAATATATTTAGGAATTAGGAATATATTAGGAAAAATATATTAATACATAGAGGTCAATCTCACAGAGTGAAGTAAATACGTTTGCTGTAGAATATATTCGCGATGAAGGAAGCCATACAATGAATTAATTAGGTGGAATTATATTATTGCTTAACTAATATAATAATTATTATAAACTTGCATTATATTTTACAGATAAGGATTCACAGCTCCATAAAACTTTAAAAAAAATCCCCAGTAAAAATGAGGAATTTTAATCTTATTGAAACATTAAAGTTGAATCCTTTAACAGAATTTTCTTTTTTTTTTTTCAAAGCGAAATCAAATTCTACAAGATTTTAAGCAGTATTTTTTAAAAATTACTCTGTTTATACTAAATTAAAAAAGTTTATTTTTTACCTTTTATAATTAAAATTGCTTGCATTTTTACCGAAATATAATTATTACTCATCTCTTAGGTGACTTTCCTCTATAATTCCAATAAAAAAATAAAATATGGTGTCATATTAAAATGACATAATTTTATTTACATAATTCCTAATTATTTAAAAAATATTTTTACAGAACCTCGCAGAGAATATATCTCTCTTTTCTGGTTTTTATTCCAAATACGCACTAAATAAATATTTATCTCAAAATGAATACATAATTCAAAGTGTCCTAAGTACACACATAAATTTTCTTTTGAGTGATTAACAATATAATGTAATTAAAGTCACAAAAGTCTGGTTGTTAATTATTCTAAATATTTTTCTAAGATTTGAAGAGCAAATATTTAAAAGTAGACCATTTTAATAAAAAATACAAGACAATGTTCCATTTCTAAGCTCTACCAGTGTATTTTTAAATTCTTTGATCATTAGTTTAATATAAGCTGATAAGGACTACCAAAAATATCCAACGAATTGCTTTTTCTCAAACAATACATCTCATCAAAATCACACTTTAAGCACATTTTATTTCTTTTTTAATAACTCTTTACATCTGTTGAATTCAATTCTCAAGTATTAAATTCACACTCGTTAGCAGCTCATTAAAGTATTTAAAAATATCTCACTCACTTTTATATTTCTACTACTACCCAATGAGAAATGAATAAATAAATAAATCATTCGTCAGCTCTTTCCGTTCCATTTCTCTCTCTAAAGTTTAATTTCCGACAAAAATATTTCTCTCCTCGAAATATTTTTCTCGGCTTCATTATACACAACTGCTTCTGAAATTATTGTTTACCATTAATGGAAAAAAACCTCTCTACTTCACGGGAGGGAAAAGAGTGAATCTTTTTCCATTTCTCCAATTTTCTCTCGACTTGAAGGAGGCGGAGCGTTTTCCAGCCATCAATGATAGAAACTGATGATGCTGCAACATCCAGGGATCATCTCCATCTTCTTTTCCTCTCTCTCCATCCTCCCCTTTTTCCCGAGGATCACTACTGGAGAAATCTATCGGTAACGATGTTAACTTGAAGAGAAAGCCATTTTTGCAACATCAGCAATACAACCCCAAACGGTCCTGCCTTTTCCTTTTCCAGAAGAAATTCATGTACACAGACGTTAGGGAAAAAGGGATTTTTCTCATTTCTTCATTTTCCCCTCTTTCTAGTAGGGAATCAAGGATACGGCTTTGATAGCATTTTTATCGGAAACATTTTAATGAGACTGATTAATTAATTAACTGCGCTTGAGCGCGTGAACGCTAATTAGCGGAAACCATTCTTCATTCAGATCAGTTAGTTTTAGGGATTTTTTTCCCCTCTCAAAATTTTATGTTCGTCTTAATTTGTTTGAGGGTCAGGTTCTGGAATTCGAGATTGCAGTGAGAGTAGAAAAAAAATTGAAGAAAAGAAATTGAATATTCACTTAAAATAATACAATCTTCATCCTGACCGAAAAGTCAATTGAGTTTTTTTTTCTTTCTGATAAATGGAATCAAGTAATTGAGCGCAAGGAGTGTAACATCGGGAATTGGAAATTGTAGAAGGAAGTGCAGTGATTGGAAAAGAAACTAGAGCAAGTGTTGGTAGAGGTTGTCACAGACTGTTTAAATAGTTTATTGAAATGAAAAAAAGTCATCCGACAAAGTAGTTGAAATGTTTGCAGTGTCTGACAGTGGATTAGGAGACTCAGATTTCGATTTCCGATTGGGTCAACATTTCCCTCCCCCAAAACCTTCTTTTTTTTTATATAAAGTTTTACTTGTTTTATAGTATAAGGAAAAATAACAAATATTTTTTTCGGAGAAAGAACAATTGATTTTTAAGAAATTTTATACTTATTAAATGTCCATACTATTAGCTTCTTCTCTAACTACTATATATCTATATATCTTGTTATAATTTTCAATCGTTCATAAAATACTTTTTACTAGTAGATATACCAGTTCTTTGCACGGGTGAATTGAAAAACTAAACAATACAGATTGAAGAATAAAGAAGTTTTTAATGAGCTTTTTGCATATTTCAGCCGAACAAAAAAACAATATTTGTTAAATTTAAAATCTTAAAGTGTAATAGCTGATAAAAAAAGATTTATTATATTTATAACGCTCCGTAATTCTCTTGAGGGTCGATTTATTTCCTAAGATGATCTCTGCCCAGCAAAAGTAACACATTGTTACAAATTTTGTGTAATGAACTCTTAAAAAAGTGTAAATCATTTATATCTGGATGTGAAATACGTTAATATTACTTCTGTTGTATTTATTTCATGTTGAAGTTGTAATTCGCAACCGTTCCTTACATTGTAATGGTGATTCAATGGAAACATAGCGAAATGTTAGTGATGGAGCCAAGTTGGCATTATTTTTGGCGAGTTCGTGACCCTAAGTATTCTTCTGGAAATTAGTGGAGAAATATACTAATATCACGACCTATGACGCAAGCGGATTTTTCTCGAAAGATCCGTGAGGGCAAAAAAGTAGAGAATCACTCTCTTAAACTGAGTTAGTCTGGTTTTGAACATTGAAGAATAGTCTTGTTTTAATCGTGAAGAGTCGACCAGAAGTTAGTTATTGTTTCGGATGTTGAGTAGGCCGGGAGAGTGCTTGTGAATAAACCTTAAACATACTTATATTTTAGTCACTGAATGTTGTACCTGCGCGCTGTAGGAGGTGTGAAGGCTTTCTGAGATTTGTTCTGCGAATATAGCTGCTGTATTTCAAGGATTGTTTTTCGACAATAAATTTCCATCGCTTCTGAAGAATTGTCTTGCCCTTTGCGACTGATTTGCATAGTTCTCGAACCCAGATTGAGACATAGCCATCCTGCGATAACTATGTCTTGTGGGATCCGCGTAAGCTAGAGGTGTGGGATTATCTAAAAGATGAGACATTTTGTGATTCTTAACACAACTTTTATTAAGAATAACTTAAATTACTTAATTCTAAATAACAACTTTCTTTAAGTGAGAATAAGCCACCAATTAAACTGAATATGCAAGTCAGATCGCACAACTAAATCACTTATCTTAATTATATTTAATTAACTGTCTAATCTAACTTCCTATACAAAATATTACCTTTTATAGAGTCACCTTCCTTCCTTGGTTGAAGATATTCCTATTAAGCTATTTGTAGGTGAGAATACTCAAGTTTTATTAATCCTTCTTATAATTAATATTATTAATGACGATGAGCGTATCCTTCTTCCTGGGTTGTAGGTCGTCTAACACTTGTTCCGAACGATTCCACACTAAGTTATCTCTAGGCTTGCCGTCCTATCTCACCAAACCTTCTATCCTTTTAAAGTATATCCCATTTGCATTTTCGTCCTGTTTCTCTTCTTGGTATTGGGTTGGAAAAGTTTTGCCATTAATCGTGGCCGTCAAAGAACTTAGGAGTTATGTTAGAAGAAAAACGCGAGAGACGTCACAAGATCTGCATGACAATATTATTGTAAGAAAAATCTACAATAATATAATATATTGCTCTTATAATTTATATATTGTAAAATGCCATTACAAATATTTAACTAAATAAAATGTATATCTATAATGCCATATTAGGACACAAGGGTTACATTATTCTATTGGCAAGATACATAAATAAATTTCTTATATTTTTTTTATTTACTTTATATAATTATGTTTGTTGTGTCACTATCTTAACAGGATAGGATATTCAAATCAACACTTGTGAAAATAAATTTATGATGAATAATGTTAGAATGTATGTGTATAAGATTACTAAGCCCCAAAGGAATTCCTTTGCACAGAAAATACTTTTTGCTATATTTATTTTAGTGTACCTTATTCTTAGAATAAGTCAATATCCTTTTTTTATTTTCCTTCTTTCGCTGAGTTGTAAAGGATTCCTTTAAAATGCATTGCTTTCGTAAAAAATTCCTCGCGACCAAACATACCCTGCACCAAAAGTAGATCAAATGAATAAATATTTTGTTATGGATGGTTCACCTTTCCTTTCTTCTCAATAAATTTATTTTCCTTTTGTTACCTATTTTTATTTTGTATAAAATGTCAAAGTATATTCTTCTTGTAAGAAAGTTTTTGTTCGTGGGCTTTGAATGTTCCTCACAATAAAAATTTGGCTTTGAATTAACGGAAAAAGCATTTGAAACGAGAATTCTATAATATTTAACACTATCCAGATATAATAATAGTTTAGATAACAAATCCATGATCCTATTATATATATTTTTATATTTTTGTAATGAATGAACAGTTATGGCATCTATGTTCGAAACGGTAATTTTGCAAAAGCGTATAAATGAGTATTTTTTTTTTAATATTTAGTGTCACTTGAATTAAAATATACATGTAAAATCGTTTTAAGAATATTATTACAATAAAAAAAAAACAATTTAAATGTTTTTTTTGGCAGGAAATGAAGAAGAAATGACATATTTTCAAGACATTCTCCTTTTATGGAAAATGTTTCAACAAGAATAATATTTTCCATGTATATAACAAAGATTTCTCTACAAAGTCTGAACTAAGAATTTTGAAAAATCTCCATTAAAATTTCAGATATACTATAAATTGAGACCAAAGTTTGTTTTTTATATAAATTTCTCTACTCTCTCTTATATATTAAAATACGAATCAATCCACTTCTAAATTATACATAAAAATCGTAGCTGAGGCTATGTACAGAGAAATCTTAGCTATATATATAGGGGAAATATTATTGCTGTAGAATCATTTTCCGTAAAAAGTAATGTTTTAAAACTATTTTAAAAATTTTAAATTTTTTTATTAAAATTAAAATTTTTTTTCTTTATTTCTTCTCCAAAAAAAAAAAAAATGTATTTCATTAATTTTTATTGTAATAATATTCTTAACCCCTTCAGGACCGGGGAAAGGAGAAAGATACGTTTCCCCTGGCCCACACGTCCCGAGAGTATAGGCACGCATGGAACCGGGCTAATTTCATTGCTAAGCCTATTTTCATTTAAAAGTTCATATACAATCCTTAATACAATGAAATACTCTAACATTTACAATTTATTATCATTGGTAATATCTGAATATATAGTACAAAAATTTTCGCTATATTTAAAAAAAATTGCAAATTTTAAAGAAAATGTTTTCATTTTATTAAGAAATATATACAGTTTTCACTCTCTTCGCCATAATGATTAAAATAAATTGGTGCAAAACTTACAAAATACTATCTGGCAAATCGCAAACGATAAACTTTTTAGGCTTGAATTGATGCAAATATTTTAAATAACAGCGAATATATCTTATTTTTATATTTAATTAATCCTTATAGCTTTCTTAGTATCAAATTATATTATATTTTCTGTTTTTATGGTTATGACAATTCTGTTTACGGTAAAACGAAAAAGAATCTCTTTTGTTCTTACTGAATTAAAAATGAATCAGTAAGAACACAAACGATTCTTTTTCGTTAAAAATGAGTCATCGAGTTTGATTTATGAATATTTGCTTTTTAAACGATTTTGAGAATAAGTTATTGTTATAATACTGAACAAAATAAAAATAAACAAAAGTAAAATAAATACTGAAACTATTATTATGAATGTTTGATGCCCAATAAACTAATAAGCTTTCAACTTAGTCAAAATATAAACAGAAATCCAGAGAGCAATATAAATCAATATCCTTTAAATGCCCGATTCTGTCGAAAGAGTTAAACATGTACAATTGCTTACATTCCTAAATATTCCGGATTTAATTAAAACAAAAATCGAAGCCGAAAGCATGTATTGAAGTTCAAAGTTTTGTGAAACATTATTCGGGAAAAAAATGAACAAAGAGCGCCATCTAGTGCCTTGTAAGAATTAATATAAAAACGTTCGAAACTCAAATACACGACCTCAGAGCAGGAAAAGCGCAATCACATATATGATACCGTGAGTCCTGGAGGAAGAAGCACCTGATCACATATGTGTGATCATGGTCCTGAACGGGTTAAAACAATATTATATACATATATTCTAATTTAAGGGAAACTATATATAAAATGTTATTCATTTATATGTTTTTACAAAATCAGGAATACGAACGTAGTCAGTTACCTTAAGTGATTAAAATTGCATTTTCTGTTTTATATTAGTCCATAAGGAAACATTGAAAATATCTGATAGGTCTAATATTATTCAATTGCATTTTTATTTTACTTTCTAACTAGCGGTAGTGTTGATGCGACATTTTGTTGTATATGCACACTCCGAGAATCTACTAAATTGTCTAAATGAAGTACAAAAACATACTTTAAAACTATATTCAACTTTAATTGTTCATAAACTTCAGATTACACTTCATATTTTTGAGAGAAAACAGTAACGGAAAAATATTAACGGCGAAACTTTAAAAGATTTGGAATTTCATTCAAGTGAAATTTTATATGGAAATCCTCTTTTAAATCCGCGTTAAATCCTCCTTCTATATTCTAAAACAATATCCAACTTTAATAGTGTAAGTATTTTCTGTTATGCTTGATATTTTTGAGAGAAAACTGTAACGAAAAACCGTAAAAACAAAATTCTGAAAATATAGTATATATAATTTCTTTCGAGGGAAATTTTATTTTGAAATTCCCACTGAAAGTGATTTTGATTCTTAATACACTCAAAACTCATAAATATGGTTCCCATTTGTACGCTTTTCGCATTATTAGAAAATGCGATACACTAATATTACTACAAAAACAGTTTGAAAAGAAATAACATTTTCTATTTTCATGATATTCGTATGATAAGGGGTCTCAGGGGTGTTAAATTTTTCTGGAGGTCTGAAAATATAAACAATTTTCAAACAGGTATAATTCTTTTAAATTTAAATTAAATGATTCGAATCTTTTACACATTATTTATAAAAGAATGGGGCTTCAGAAAAGTATAAAATGTTTAAAATATAATCATAATTTTAAAAATCATAAGCATATGAAAATTCTATGATAAATATTAAGTATTTTTTGCGTTGCGCACGCTATTTTCTAAAATAGTAGCTTTAATTACTAGCTATAAGTTTAATAATAAAGTTAAATGTATTCTCATTACACTGTAGCTAATTTTATATAAATATAATAATAACTTACATATTTTAATAAATAAAAAATATACATTTTTTAAAAATATTTAAAAAATTGCAATGTTTTACAAATATTTTGAAATACAAAAGACATATAATACTAAAATTAGGCACGGCTTAAAGAGTATGATGCATTTTATAATTCTATAAATTTTTATACATCAGATGCTACTATTTTAGAAAATAGCGTGCGCAACACAAAAAATACTTAATATTTATCATAGAATTTTCATATGCTTATGATTTTTAAAATTATGATTATATTTTAAACCTTTTATACTTTTCTGAAGCCCCATTCTTTTATAAATAATGTGCAAAAGATTCGAATCATTAAATTTAATTTTAAATGAATTATACCTGTTTGAAAATTGTTTATATTTTCAGACCTCTAGAAAAATTTAACACCCCTGAGACCCCTCAAAATCATTTCCAAGCAGTTAGGAGTGGCACACACATGGGAAAGAGGGTGGGGCCTCGGGTCTGGCCCTCCAAAGCCCTTGATTTTTTTCGATTGATTATAATCCTATGCATATAGTGCTCCAAATTAAGTTGTTTGTTATTAATAATTAATTTTATTAATTAATGCTAATTATTTATTCAATAATTAATTTTTTACTGTTTTTTGCTCCCCAAAATCGACAAAATGAAAAGAATATGTTGGGTGGAATACTGGAACATGATACGATGAGAATGGTGGACTTCCAACTCTGGAACCCCCCTCTCCCTTTGAAAAATTCCTCTGTGTGCCATTGAGTTAGCATAATCTAAACATTTATGCAACTGCTAGAACTTTTATTTTGCTAGTTATATATACGAAACAGAGAAACATCTGATATTTGAAATATTGACTGGAAATTGGAATATTGACAATATGTGACAATAAAAGAATACAGCATTAAACATTCTTTTAAAGCAAAGTAAAGTTTTTAAAAGAATATGGATCCAGAAAATATAAAATGAAAATTGTTTATAAAGTTTTTACAAAACTTTATAGCTTTGGACATCTTTAAAAAAATTCTCTGCTTTATTCGTTAAAATATTTACGCATTATTTATCATATATAGTATTCTAAAATGAATACGAATTTCAATTTTAGATGTAATTTATCTCGAGGGCCTTTTGAAACATTACGTAAAAGTGAGAAAATAAAATTTTTCGTTTCAATACTCCTTTTCGTGCGACATGATTGATGATGAATATAAATATATATATTTAAAAAAATACATGTTACAATAAAATTAAGAACAATTTTTCTTCTAGAAGTTACTCAGACAAATAATGGCAAGATATTCACAAAAGAGCTAATTTAAATTCATTTTCTTTCATTTTTAAGAATATACGAGTTAAAAAAAAAGCAAGGAAAAAAATTCTGCCCCTTCGAGCAGCTTTCTTTTAAATAAAAAGATAACAAAACTGATACTATGGCGACAGCTTTCAAAGTCCATAATTCGAATTTCGATTCCGGAAACTGACAGCGCCTTCCTAAAAACACTTGTGTCCCGCATGATTTAAAATTTCGATCCTGTTTTAAAAGAAACGAAAACATGAGTTCATGTTTGAATATTTTATCCCACTTTCTGGAGAGCCTGAAGGTGGCAGGAAGCAGCAAAGAAGAAATGATATTTATAGACCATCTTTTCTACTTTTTTTTCATTTATTTTTATCCTCGAGGAAAGAAAAAGAAAGCTGTGTATAATCCTTGTTGTCCAAGAAGAAATGGGAAAAATATAAATTTTTGTGTTCAGTGTATCCGCATTAAGTCAGTGTTGTAGCAACCGTTAAGTACTGAAGTGGTGTAAGTCCTGTACAGGGTGGAATAGCTCTCGTTGCATTGAGAATTTTCACATTCGTGCTATCCCTATATTCCAATACCTTTAAGTATAGTAACATACTTACTAAAAAGTTAGTTTAAAGTTCAAATTAATACGACAAAAGTGACAGAAGAATTAAATTCCATTTGTAAATATCACATTATTATGCGAAAACAAGGATATTATTTGTTTTGTTAAGCCTAAATTCTAATCAAAGAATTCTTTTAAAAATTTTAATTTTTTTGTTTTTATTGCTCCGTTTTTGTTAATATTTCTTTATATAAAAGCAAACATACGAGAATTCGTATCAATGTACTTCCACGATATAGATGAATTATACAAATCTGTAGTATTTCATTCTCGCTGATTTCTGGTTATATTAATACAAAATAGCTAATTAAAATTTGATTTGCAGTAGGAAAGATATTTTTAAAATATTATAGAACTCCTCACAATGAAACAAAAGCATTTTACTCCTCACAATGAAACAAAAGCATTTTAGTTCAAAACAGTACCAGTATGACGGTTATATATATCATACCATAATCAATATATCTGGGAAGAAAGCAACTCTCACTAGCTCATTCATAACTCATTCCCTTTTTTCCTCACTCACTCATTCCCTTTCTCACACATTCATTCACTCACTCACTCACTTATTGCGAGATCTTCTTAAATATTAGATATAACGACGTGAAATTTGCCAAACATGTTACTTTTGTTGATTAGATATCCACTAAGAATGGATTTTACTAAAATATGCTCTGAAATGGGTACATGAGGGATTAAGTGATTGTTATAGATAAAAATGTTCGTTTGTTATAATTTTATTTTCTTAAAATCATGTGATATTCTTCAGACTTATACACAATGGTCCATTAAATAAAAACTATTAGTTTAACTATAGTATTTCAAACCATAGCTTTTTTTTTAGTCATAAAATTTCTCACAGAATTTCAATGCAGACTTTAGATCAAAATAATGTTATTATGACTGTGGTATTTCATGTCATAATTTTTTTGAGCTACCACAAGGTAGTTAACAAATAAATTGATTTTTAAAGATTATCATAAATTTTCAATTTATTTTTCTAATTATTCATACTGTAGAGCAAATTAATCAGAAAACAAACCGACTTGAATATCGTACATAGATGCTCAACAATATTTCACTGAATTTTACAGAACCAAACTAAACCACTTTGAACCTGAGCAGCCAGTGTGTTCTGGACCTGGATTATGACGGTCAAAATGATGTATGACTGCTTGTACTAGCAAGTTTAAGGAGAAGGTTGGTGTAATATTTTTTGCTTGTTTGCTGTTGACCATTTTTGCCTTACATAGCAATCACTGTTGCAAATTTATGAAGGTTTCCTTTTTGTTAAATCTTCGCATCTTTCTGAGAAGTTATGACGTCTTGAAAATTTATTTTTTTTTAAAGATAGTACACCCGTTTTTGAAGGAGATGAATTAGGGTAGAAGGTTTTTAAGTTTGGAATATACAGTATAAAGGAATTGATTAAATAAAATTTTGTGACTGTGGAAAATAAAAAGTGAAGTGAATTCATGACAGAATGCCGTGATTCTTTTTTTGAAAATTGAATAAATGGATGACTTTAGTTGCTCAACTCAGGAAGACAGAATTCATAAGACATAAATATATCATTATGATTTGCATTACAATTGAAAAAAAAAAGTTATTTTTATACATCAGATTAAATCTAAAAAAATTATTTGTGATCCATTTAACCAGTATTGATTTTAAAACAAAGTTATTTATAATTTTGTAAAGATTTTTATGAATCATTTCGGTTAAATTCAGAGGTGGAAAAAACAGTTAACTATAATTATGATTAATCGAATAGTTAAATTCCATCATAACATGTTAGAATGTTATTAATTTACAAGTAATTAAGAAAAATTCGAAAAATGAGTACAAAAATTATTTTAATTATTTAAAATATAGTTTTACTACATTTACTATATTCACTAAAATGCATTTGTAGTAGTTTGGAAATTAAAATTACGTATTCAAGAATGTAGTAATTAAAACATTACTAAAAACACTAAAATTAAAAAATAAACAAACTGCATTTGAAAATTAATAGCAGTATAACTTTATAAAACAACCAGAGTTCAATAATTTAAAAAAAATAATGAGCTATATACTATGACTAAGTAAATCGTAAACAGGATATTTAACAAATACAAAAAACTTAACTTTTGTGTATACTTTATACACGTATTTCTGCATTATAACTCCATTTGAAATTCATCGAAAATAGAAAAAAAGAAATTTTAGTATTAAAAATGAATCTGATTTTCAATTCTTAATTTCTTTTATATACTCTTGATTATTTTTACAAATAAATCCCCTTAAATTCTTATCATGGTTTTTAAATAGAAATGTATGAAATAATTTGATGTATTTCGTTGATCTAAAATATTTTATAAGTTATATATTCTTCTTTTTCATTAACTTTTTTAAAAACACAACTTTTAATTTAACTTTTAACTTTTTACAATAAATTCCATATATTTTGTTTTGCTATGTAATTTCTTGAAATTTTGTAGTTCATTTGTATTTCGGTAAAATTTAAGTATAGATAGGTTATATTTTTATATAAAAGAAGTATTACAAAAGAATTTTTTAAGTAAATTCTCTCTTATTTCGTTAGAAAAACGTACTGGTGCTATCTGTTGCAGCCAATTGTAATTTCGACAGAAATAACGCAGAATAAATTTAAAATTAAAAAATAAAATTTGATTAATCACAATTCATACTTGAAAAAACTATATCAACATCAAGTGTCATCCACTACAATTTTAAAAAAAATGCGTTTGAACTTGAGTGGATGAATAAAAAGTATTTAACGATTGAAAATTTGAACAAAGGTGTTTATATATATATATAAATATAAATAAATATACATAGGAAGAGAGTGAATTAGTAGTAGGAATTGCAAAAAAGAGTATTTTTAAGCCTTTCTCCCATTGAAAAACGAAACTTTTGATTTTAAACAAAATCTTTGAAATCAAATAACTTTATTACTAATCAATAAATAAAGCTTAGGAATTTATTTTACAGATAACGAAAAGACTGCCTTTAACCTTGATAAGCAATTTATCGTCATCTATATGATAACTGTAGGGTTAGACTAATATTGTGAGAGCAGTACATATTTCTTTGTCTCAAAATTATTATGATAGAAACAGTTGTCTGGAGCATTTTTCCTATAAGGAAGTATAAATATTTCTCAATAGCTGATTTAGTGTGTTTGATTTTTATCAAAGTTTGTTAGAACTGTTAGATTTTGTACTATTAGACTGAAACAAAAGACCAAAAAAATGAATTCTATATATTCCTCGTTTGTTATTTATTAAGAAGAACAATATTTGTCTGAAGGATATAAATCTCGATTCTAATGGATTTCCAAATGAAATTTTGTCCGTAATACTTTTTGAGAGCTCCAAAAATTACTATAATACATGACTATAATTTCAATCTCCTTTACTATGAATTGCTATCAAATGTTATTATTATTAAAATAAAATACTGAATGAGAATTTTATTAACGTTGCCATACGAGGGTAAGTCGGAAAGTAAGTTTCCCCTGTCAATGTGGTCAGAGTTGTGAATGAAAGTCAAAACATAGAATGAGACATTAAAGATAAGACATAACTCTTTATTTTTCCACATAAGTACCAAGTACATTGATCCATTGGTCATACCGCTTGATGAGCTTCAAAAAGCCCCCCAAGATAAACTCAGGGCTTTGCATACGGAAGAAGCGTTTAACGGCTTGTTTGACTTCATCATTGCTTCCAAAACACCTTCAGGCTAGATTCTTCTTCAATGTCGGAAACAAATGAAAGTCACTTGGTGCGAGATCAAGACTGTATGGCGGATGATGCAGGCGCTCCCAACCAAGAGTTGCGATATGGTTTTGCGTTGTCATCGGCGAGTGTGGTCTTGCATTGTCATCCAACAACAGACCACTTGTTCCGAATCACCTCTTTCAATTTCGACAGGATGTCGAAATTGAAAGAATTGAAATTGTTTATTGATGGTTCCAACCTCCAAAAAGTACACGCAAAAGTAAACACTTCTTCTATATGCAAAGCCCTGAGTTTTTCCTGGAGGGCTTTTTGAGTTTCATCAAGCGGTGTGAGAAATGTTTCAATGTACTTGGTACTTATGTGGAAAAATAAAGTTATGTCTTATCTTTAATGTCTCATTCCATGTTTTGTCTTTCATACACAACTCTGACCACAGTCCACAGGGGAAGCTTATTTTCCAAATTACCCTCATCTAAAGCAATACAAGGGGTATTGGCGACGAACATCGTAATTTTGAACCTTTGTCAAGTGACGAGGATCACATCTGAGCTGGCATCCCATTTCTTAACTACCACATCACAGCAACGGTTGGATATTAAGCCTCGACGGATTTAACGTGTATTGAACCCTTCAACACTCTGGTCTTTAGTGGCAAATAAAATATTGAAAATGCCTAAATCCCTCTGAACAAATTTATGGAGTTACATGCACTTGCCATTTTTTTTCTTCACGCAAAACACGTTTTTCTTTTGTGATGTAAGCTTAGGCTTCAGATTTCCTGAATACTCTAACATTTATCAAAATAACACTACAGCAATATAGTTTTAAGGTTAAAAGTTTTTTTTCAGTTTTACCGGTTGGAATTCGAATTATTCTCTACCAAAAATATAATATTCTTTCGCATATAATATATTTTTTACTTAAAATTTAATTTCTACATCATATAATATTTCGTCAAACCTATTACACATTCAGCAGTTAAGTTATGTTTCGGAAAATGTTGCATAATGCTCAAATTTTAGTACTTTTTGAAGTAAAGATGATAGAAAGCTACTTCAAATTGCCAATTTATAGAAGATTATCACAGTTGTTTGCAATAAAAAAATTAAATTGATGTGCTCGAAAGGAAAATTGGCTTATCAAATTTATTTTATAACAATGACTAAACAATTTTGTAAAAAAAAAAAAAGTTTTTTCTCTTCTTTTCAGCAAATAGCGGTTCATGATTTAAATTTTAATTTTGTGTTTCTCTTGATGCAAAATTTGTAAGCAAAAATATTATATGTACTATCGTTCTTTTTGTCTTAAGGCTATATTTATGTAATGATAAAGCGTATGAACCAAAATCTCAATATTTTACATCAGATAAGTACTCTAACTATAATGTTTTAATCACGCTAACGAATAGAGAGTAGTAAATTTTATTTTTCTAAAAATATTTGCTTGAATTAATTCATTATCCTATAAACAAAAAATGTACGTCTGATATTTATCTTATACACCAATATATCACACTGCTTTTATAATTTTTACATTATATCTAAAAAATTCTTATTACATTGAATGTTTTTACTTGAATGGCACAAAATATGATAAATGGGCATTATAATCAGAAAGACATATTAATATTGGATATTTATTTATCTGAAATAATGTTCCTTTTTTCAGTTTTTTCTGTATAAAAATAGATGAAAACAATCCCAAAAGAAGTATAAGATTAATCTTCAGTTGTCGTATCAAGAGAAGGATTATATTTCTTCCTGGGAACTTACGGTAATTACTATGTTTGTGATCAGACAGAGAATTATGGCTGTGTATATAAAAACATATTTTCATTTGTAACGTTTTTTTCAGAAATGAGTTCCATTATGTAATAAAATTTTTTAATTAAATTACATCAAAGTTTTTCTTAGAAATGCGAGTTTTTGCCGATGTGTAGAATAAAATCAAGCTAAACTACTATAATTCCTAATTTAAACTTGTTGAATAATACTCGCAGTGTTTTTTTTTAAAAAAGTGTCTTGCTGTTGGCGTGTCCATGATATGTAGATTGATAAAAAAAGAAGCTTTAGATCGCTCCGTAGCTTTTGCAACCTCAAATGCTTAGAGAAGATCAAATCTTATGGGACTTTTGGGCTGATCTTGAAAAACCTGGCTTGAATTGACGGGTATCTGAGGATATTTTGTAGAGACAGTTGAACATTAGGGCAATTTGGGTAATGATTTGTGTAACTTCTTTGTCCGTCAGTTAATATCAAATTCCTGTTACGTGCTTTATTCTATAAGTCTAGCTATTATCGATGCTATCGTACGGCTACTACTTAGAGCTGGGATGGAATATTTAAAATAATTGTTGATTAGTATTCCGCTGGCAACTGCAATGGCATCGATGAGGGTCGTGATGTTAGATGATTGAGGGTAAGCTCTGGATTCTTTGGCAAGTTCATGTGCTATTTACGTGCAGGATCTCTTTTTGTGATGATTTTGTCGATAGACCTAAACAGAGTGCGTCCCCAGGTGGTGTAATGGAGGATAAATCCATTGGTTTTTCAATGGGTGTTAGGAGGGAAGTTAAATACTTCCCTCAAATCAACATGCAGAAGTCCAGCCTCTCATGGCTGTGTCAACCCTACCTTCCATGAACTGCCTTGCATTATTTAAGATTATTTAAATCCTAAAATCACTAAACATTTGTCATAAGGAATAATGACAAGTTATTGCATATTGCACTAGGTTTCAAAATTCAAGTGATACAGCATGGAAATCAGAAAATTTTGATACTAGCTCAAAAATCGTAATTATCACTAGATTGTAGTTATCTGAATGTCTTCAAATGGGTTGTCCCATACTCGTGCACTCATTAGAGCATCAGGAAAGATGCATCGTACATAAATGAAATGTAATACAGGTACCAATGAAGATACTAGGAAGATATATCCAGGCATCTTCAAGAATGCAAAAGACCACTTCCTACTGTGATCAATGCTGCAGCACCATCCTTAATGCAGTTAGTGTTAGATGTTGTCTTGACTTAGAAGATCCACACATTTTGAATAGCTTTCTCCAAGTCGTATACAAATTGACACGATGGCATCTATAGTTAAACTGGTTCCATATATGCTCAATGGGGGGCATGTCCAGGTATGTAAGGTAAGAGTCCGAATACGACCTAAGGAAATCTTGAGAAACCCAAGCTCTGTGCAGACGTGCATTATCTTGCTGTAAACATGCATTTGGAATACCGGTCAGGAATGGATGTGCAAAGGGACGTAGAATTTCATTCATATACCGATGAGCCATTAATGCCCCACGTATCACCATCAGAGTGAAGAATTTGTCGAAAGATTGCGAGTACTGTTACATCAATAGAAGAGAACTGTGACTCTCAATAGCAATAGTGGGGCTCTACCATTCACCAAAGAAGTTCCACATACGTACAGGGTAACAATTTGTTCCTAAAAGGGAGAGAAATTATATAAGGACTAAATACCACAGGTTGCTAATCTATGGCGTTTCGTGCCACTCAGACATGGAGTCTTCAATGTTTCGGTGTTAAGAATGCTCGGATTGTTGATTCTTTTCTGAAAGCATCTAGAGATAGTTTGTGAGCAAACAAGAAGTGAAACAGGTCACTATGGGATACATGAGAACATGGAACACGATTTTTCGATCGACTCATCTCGTCGTCTAACCGCTCTAGATCAAGTATGATATGTGTGGGTACCACATGCATTCACTGTTCCCAACTCTTTCAGACAACACACTTAGAACAATTGGTTGGGGTAGCAGCATAATGTGTCAACATCCCCGTGGTCTTCAGGCTAAGGATGAGTCGTTTCTCATTCTCGGTTAATTGCAATACTTTTTTTTCTACTTTTTTTGCCTGGAATTCTACTCACTTAATATTCCTTCTAGCTCTGAAAACTAATGTTCACATTTATGGATTTTTCATTGGGAGGGTTTTCTTAACACGCAAACATATGTTTGACACAATGTGTTCCAGTATGACTCAGTGACAACAATTCAAACCAACCAACTATTGTAGATTAGTTTATATGAACCACATTTATTGATATCAATGTCACTGCAGCGTGTGGGGGCAAGAGTATTCGCATTAAACTTGCACACTGAGCCTTACGCTACCAATTTGCATAATTTCGTGTTTGTTGCTCCCTTCTTGGTGAGCTAATTTCATTACTCATGAGTTTATCCTGATTACAAAATAAATGTATTGTTGTATAATTTCTTTCAAAAAGCCTTTAGTAAAGGCATTTTTTTTTATTTATAATTCCAAAATTTCAAATGATATCTTCAACAACTTTTAAAGAAGCTCCAGTATAGTCTGAAGCGAAACCACTTAAAATTATTTTCTTGATACATAACTCTGTCCAATCCACCTACATTCAAAATACATTGAAAGCTTACACATATTGGAAAAAAGCATACCGATGTATTTTTATCATTATAGCGTTGCAGTATTATATTTTTGACAGGCGTACGAAATATTTCATCACTTTGTTTTGATTCGATTTGAAGCATGCGCGCACAAAATCCAACACACCTCTTCCTCCCCCCTTTCTAAAAGAAGATACGTTTTCTTGGGAAGGGCCAAGGCGAAATGCTTCACTCGATCGTCAAATGGAAAGTGGATGCCAGAGGGAGTGCAGCAAGGGGGTCGAGCACTCCCCTTCCCCTTTTCTTTCCATTCGACAAAGCAGTAAAAATCAGACATCTTACGATTTGACAAAGCCATAACATCTAGAAAAATGTCCTCTCTGGGATGTTAGGCGTAATGTGAAGGACGTATATAAATTTTACTTTTTTGGTAAAAGAAGCAAGGAAAGTAAAAAAAAAAAAGGACACGATAGATTGCCTTCAGGTTATAGGCTCTAGGGAGTCATTTCATTGGGATATTTCCCCGTGTTCAAGATCTTTTAGAAATTTTTTTTCATTTTTCTCAAGGCATGAAATAATGGATGGTAAAAGTCGTCCTCTGAACGAGGGAAGAAAGGAAAAAGGAAGGTAAAAAGATAAAAAAAAAAAATAATCTTTTGGTCGCTAACTTTTTTGGCACACTGTTACATTAAGTTCTTCGCCTTTTTGATTCTTTTTTTGTGAAGAACTTTTCAAAAGGGTAATCGAAGTGGTGATAAAGGTTCTCATTTTTGACGTCTATTCTGTTTTAAATTTTCTTCGCCGACGACTTCAGGGATCGATGCCCCTAAGTTATGTGTCAGGAAAAAGATGACAATAAAAGAAGAAGAAAGAGGGACATGAATCATCTTGTTCTGTTGGGACTTTCTTGATTTCTCAGGCAAAGAATTGCTAATTAGCGCATTTTTCTTTCCTTGCTATCTTGTTCCTCGTTTATGTTGCTCAAAAAAGATTAGAGTTGTCCTATCTTTCTTCAGTTTTTTTTTAAAAAAATCGAATCTTTTATTAAAAAGAAAACTGAATACTGTATTTTTTCAAATTGATTTTTAGTGAATTTTTTGTTATAGTGTTTATTAACACTAGAAATGACTGTGCAGAATGTATAAAAATCTTATTACTATTAAAAATTCCTTCATAAAAGCACTTTGAATTAAAAAAAAATACTGATTATTATCATTTTGCAGTAATTTAGACAATTCGTTTTTGCTTTTAGTTGATAATAACAATATTTATTTTAAGCAAACATTCAGTCAGAAGGGTTCCAGTCTTCTTAATTTTATCATTGTAGTGCTAATCTTAAGGAGTTTTTCCTTATTTTTTTCTAAATATATGTCGCAGTTTATTCGGCTAAGGTGTGTGCAACTAAATTCATTCGAAATATTAAGAAATCTTGAAAATTCTAGTTTTCTCGGCAGGTTTAGACACACAACTCGCCTAATTACATAATATATGCGTTACTGATGAATACGTGCGAGAAAATTCATGTAAAAAATATATTGCAACTATTGAAAAATAGAAAATAGGTTCCAATTGAAGGGAATCTGTAAAAATAAAACACGCACGCACACACACACACCATGAGTTTTCGTGTGTCATAGAAAAGAAAATTATCATATAAACAAACAAATATATCACTAATTTAAGAACGCAAAAATTAAGCCAAAATAACACATTACACATAAAAAGGTTTCCTTTGTTGTCTTTTGTGCAATGAACGACGCATACCTTTGTGTAAGACTACAATATTACACCTGTCAATAGAAATGTCTCAATTATCATCTTCGTGCTGCATTGGTGAAATTTTTTCTGCAATCTCTTGAACAAAATTAGGACTTGATCCTGTAGTGTTGATGTTTCAGTGGATTTAAGAGCGAATTCAGTAAGTTATTTTTGTGTTTGTATTTTCGCAAGGCCGTTATATAATTTTCTGTAACAGGACATTAATAGTTGATTTCATATCACGATGATTGTTCAGATCTCGATATTCGTAAAGTAGACAAAATTCTATATTGAGATTATAAAATTCAGAGATTTCTTACAAATGGAAATGACATTATCTTTCTTTTCTCCAATATCGCAGCTTTAAAAAATTTCTTAGAGTTTAGATCAATCGCGTTAAATCTAAATAAAAGTCATATAAAAAGAGAACAATTCTTTTCTCTAATTAGTGATGAATCAAAATAGAGAAAAAATGTTCGAGTAAAAACCGAATCGTGTACACTTATAAATTTCTCTTTAAAAATCTAAAAATTCATTGATTAATCATTAAAAAACTTATAATTATTTTCTAAAATTGGAGAGAAAACATGGCCAATCGGAAAATTTCATTGTTCTATATTCCTTTTTAAGCCTACTATATTACATGCAAATATTCCCTAATTATACTAGAACTAGAGAATTTAAGAATAAAATAAAGTGAATTAACATTGCGTTCACGAATTCAAAATGGCACTTAGGCGAAAACCTTTAGAAAATAATTCCACCGAGAGAAAAATTTGAATCGTTATTTAAATCAGTTTAATTTAAAGTGGCATGGAAAATTCAGTAAACTTTTTAAAAAATACGTAATCAAATAATTTAAATATTCGCTCAAATTCTATTTAAATAAATAGTTTAAGAGAATTTTTTTAAGAACCGATAAAAGAGTAGTTATTAGATTATTGTCTTCAACTTTAGTAATTTTAAATTTTAATGCATGCCATTATGTTTTATAACGGTTTCAGTATTTTGAAGCAAGAAGACTAAATATTTTTGAAAAATTATTTTTAACTGAAAGCCACCATTTTTAACCTAGAAATAATTATAAAATGATTCTCTAAATAACATTTGTAGTTTGGTTCCGTATATTCACAATAAGAAAATTATTATTTTATATTAATAATATTAAGTAATAAAGAGCTAATTTCTTGATTAATTATATTAGATAATAATATAATTAAATCTATATAGCCAAGAATGGCCCCCGACATGGACATGGGTCAGCATCTTTAAATCTTTCAACTCAGATTTCAATCTGAATCAACTCAGATTAAAAATGTTTACAATAAAATATTTAAAATAATAAAATATAATAGTATTGACACGGTCAGGACCATGATCACATATATATGATCACTTTTAGGGAACAGGATTAATTGGGGATTGAAAGGATTATAAGCTATAAATTTCGGCATATTTTACTACAGTAATGATTTTATATGAGTATTTAGATGGAGTTAGGCTTAGCAGCATAAATCTCCCGGTTCGTAACAGGTTAATTTTATGTTTACATATTCAGTTTCGCATTTATGTTAGGAAAAATTGAATTCCAATACTCCTCTTAGAATCCGATATTATCGAGTATAAGTAATTCAAAGAAATTTATATCCTAATACAAAAAATGTTTTGTTTTCAATTTATCTTTTTTTTTTTTTGACGTTGGTATTTCTTGCTTGGAAATTTTGATGTATAAGGTAGAAAATTTGTTCATCTTTTAGTGATTCCTTGTAAAAAAAGAAAATGTATTAATTAATAAATATATTTACAGTTTGATTATATGTTAGCTGCATTCACTTTCGATTATTATTCTATTTCGTGAAGCTCAGAGCATAATCATATTTTATTAGATTGAAATACATTTATTGCATAGACTCAAATTTTTATAAATCATATACATTAAAGTGCATTATCCTAAATAAACAAGAGCATCTCCCTAAATACAGAAACTAATATCAATGAATTTTTAATTGAAGATGAAAACGGAAGTAACCATTTGTTTTGAAAACAAAACACGAACTAAAAGTCTTCAGAATCAAAAAATAGAAAAGTTGGCAGTAAATTAATTCATATCAGTTGCCAAATGGGAAGCCAAATTTGGAGTATAAATACGATTTTTTTTTAAAAAGTTGAAAGTGTCTGTTTCTTTATTCCTATTTATTGCCTTTTTAGTATGATTATAACCTTATAAAAAACGAAACAAATAAATAATCACATCTAAAAATTAATATCTACAATTTAAAGTACCCAAGCCTGTATGTTATTATTATACCTTTTATTTAGCAATAGATATCTACACCCTGCTTCTTAGTTGTTAGCAAGTGTGAAGACTGTTTCTTAAAAAATTCAAAGATAAGTCTCTTATAATTTGCATTTGTCCTTTATTATTCACTTAACATTCTCCGAGAATCCGCCTGCACTAATCATGGAAATTAAATTTGAAAAAGCCGTATAGGTTGGATTTTTCCCTTTAACCACCCATAGGAAGAACCAATGGAGGATATTCCCCTATCCACCACCCGGAGACGCGCCCTCTAGGGGTTACAGGCTCCCCCGAAGTATCCATTGCACTTTGCAGTGCATACCGGCCCACGTAGACATCTTCGGCAATGAGCAGGCTGATAACCTTACTAACAAGGACAGAAATTCCCCTCAACTTTCCAATAACCTTACTCTTACTGATGCTGATGCAATAACCAGATGTAAACTCACCTCCCATTCAGATCAGAAGTACTTCATTACAGATCTGAATTGTAACCACGTAATTTCAACCACCATAGCCAGACTACGTACAAGAGACTTTAAATGAATGAAAACATCCCATGATGGCCAAAGAAGTTACATAATACTTGTTCTAACTCTCCTGGCATTCATCTTCCTCCTAACCATGTTTTTAATTATCCTTCTATATTGGCCACAACATAGACCTAAGCCCCACGGACCCTCAACCACTTTATTTTTCAAAGGCCAGAAACTGGGCCGCAATGCAGCTTCAGAGAAATGATTTTTTTATCAGGTTATACCAGCTGAGATTCCGCTCGCTGATGTCTATTGAGGTTGTCTTAAGCTCCTTCAGTAGTTCTGTGGTGGTACATATCATGAAGATAGAACCCGCGAAGCTCGGTTCCACAGCCAGGTAGCGTAACCACT
Organism: Trichonephila inaurata madagascariensis; assembly: GCA_019973955.1. Classification (NCBI taxonomy): domain Eukaryota; kingdom Metazoa; phylum Arthropoda; class Arachnida; order Araneae; family Nephilidae; genus Trichonephila; species Trichonephila inaurata. The sequence goes on from BMAV01022875.1 coordinate 56,645, forward strand.
AGACAAAGTGATCACCTCTGTCCGGAGGCTGTTACTGGCTTATGTAGATACCATTACAGTTCCGATGATGCAATCTTTCAATGGTAATATACTAGCTGCTGGAATTTTTAGCCAGAAACTGGGGATTCTTGCGACCAAACAATATCAATATGTTATATAAAATTAAGAACCATTTCAATGTTTTTCACCTCTTCCATCACGCACGCATGCATTTTACTTTTTTGTTAAAAGTATTTCATAGCACTTCTGTACTCTCATCATTGATAATCCTTGAATTTTTAATTATTACTGAAATTTGTTATTCTTTTTTGTCTCTAGCTTGAAGAATATTATTTTTGTTGTTTCCAATTTAAAGAACAAAACATCCCTATCATTTAATATATAAGTTTTACCACATATATTGAAAAAAATTTGAAATTTAAACTAATATTCATTTTTTAAGCATATGTGCAATTTGCTATCAGTCGTTGAATAAAGAGGATTAAAATTATTAAATCAAATGTAGAGTACAAACACTCATTTATTCAATTTATTCAATAATATCATAATTTTCTAGAACTCTCTTTGGGAGTTATGTTAAATTTGAACAATATTTAATCTATAATATTATACATAATGTAATGGTATAATGACAAATGATAAATGTTTTACAAGCAATATGAACCTACTGTCTTAACCATCTTATCCGCGATGTAATTGGATTTACCTTCAATAGAAATTTCAATAAACCGCATAGTTTTGACAACAATAGTTAAAATGATTTTCTATTGGATTAATTATAATATTTCATCATTAATTTTGGGATATTGCTTACAATCCATGTATGTAAATATATTAGAATTTACTTTTTTCGAAAGCTTTATATATTTCTTAAAGTATAAAAATAATGTAAACATTTTTTAAAAAGATGTTGAGTTTTCAAAGATAAATAAAATATTAAAATAATTTTACATCTAGTCATTAAAAAAATTAGAAATATTGATACTTGTATCTGAAAATTTTAAAACACAGACCTCGTACAGTGTTTTATGTTTTAATTTTTTAAATACTCTCAGAAAAATGAATATATTTTAAATAATACGATGTAATCACCCTTTTCAAATAAAAAAATGAATCAGTGGAAGATTAATAAATAATACAATGTTATACTTAGAAAATATTTTTAATTGAACAAACATATACTTAAGATAAAACTTAAGAATGTTTTATTTTTTTTAAAATACTATCTACCACTTTTAATTTTAACATTTTAGCTAATATCACAAAAAAATGTAATATAGAACACCCTCTTCGTAACTAAGTCATTTTTTAGAATACCAATAAAAATAAATAGCAGAAACTTGCAATGTTGTATAGATTATATCAGGAGTACACCAGCTGTTGAGCCTCATTAGACGAGAAGCTTTTTTAGGTCCTTCATATCGAAGAAAGTATTAACTTATCCTAAATCGATAAATAATAGCAGCGATATGCGAGTACATATCCTTCAATATAAAAGATCAGGAAAACAATTTCCGAGAGCTTATGTGTTGCGTAAGCCTTTCCTCTTTCAATTAAATTACAATATATCAAATAATTTCAGCATAAAACATAATTTTTCATACAAGATATTTGGTTGAATGACAAACATTGAAACAATATGTTAAAGTCGATCTACGTGTATATCGCATATCAGTACACAATAATTGTTTACAGTTAAGGTATTCGACTAGGTTCGGAGATAAATTTTTCAAAAATTGATTTTCTGAATAATTTTATTGTTTTAAAGAACATAAACAGGCTTAAAAAGTCATAACTATTAAATAACTTACATGTATCGCCTTTTTTTTTTTTAAAAAAAATATTATTTTTAGGAAAATTTAGCAAACAATTTTTTAAGCTAAGAAAAACGTTATAAATAAAAATAAGTTGCACATTATGCACTTTTAACGCCATTTATATACTTCTTGATCCCTCTGAAGTGTCACAAACCGCAGGATAAAAAATAGTTTAAGAAATAAATATTTTATTAGCATTTAAATTTGATGATCATGATTTTTCGTCAAAATGATTGCATGTTCTAAGCTGAAAATGGCTGTAAAATGTGATTAAATATAGCTGTTTTAAAACCTGCGGTTTGTTACACTCTGAATGGCCCATAGCATATATTATATAAATTTCATTGCTTTTGATTGAGTTATTTAGAAGATATCCCAATTTTCGTTCACAAATTGTCATGAAAAGTTCATTCTTCAAAAAACGAATTAAAAAAATATTTTTATTAGTTGGATAAAGTAAATGCTATAAAAAGAACTTAAAAAACTCTCTAGTTTTATGTATTAGTCCTTCTTCCTCAATAATTAATTTCTTTTTTCCCTAATGACTCAAACAACACCAAACATCAAACACCTAAAAAGCACTTTTTCAACCTAGTCGGATACCTTAACAGATATAGTGTATGCTTGTTATAGTTTGTAGGTAACATTAACGATGACTATTCTTCTGGCATCGCTTCCGGTATTACACACATAAAAAACTATAATATATTTCGGTTACACACACTGGTGTATAGTCTGGGATGTCTTAAGACTTCATTAGGCCCTGGGCCCCCACAAAAAGTAGGCCCTTACACAAATGTATAGGCCTCACCTATGACTCTTAAAAGTAGACAGTGCATAGCATACGTTGTCAAATACTCATACAAACAACAGCCCGAAATAAATAAATGTGCATGACTTACAATCTTACACACCAGCTCGACCGATTACTGCCCTTTCACTGAATGAGTAATAATGGTGTATGGTGATAGGCCTAATTTTATACATGGACGACGGTCATCACAAGTAGCCAGTTGACTTATTGTCCGAAATTTCCAGTTTTTCAGAGAATACAACTGGAAAAGACATTTGGCCGTTGAAACTATTCAAATCCTGATCATATTAAGGCTGAGTCGAGAACGAGACGAGGCCCTCATTGTGGTCAAGGCCCTGTTCCCGGGCCCAGTTGGCTCATGCCTTAAGACGTCCCTGGGGATGGTCTAAATCAGCGATACTCAACCTGTGGCCCACCGAGCATTTTTAAGTAGCCCGGTCATCATCCAATGCTCTGAGAAAATCTTTTATTTAAGACAATGTATTAAAAATTTAGTGGGAAATTCTTTTACAAGAAATCAAATACATCAATTTTGCTTTTTTTGCTGTCGAGGTCGTACGGCTGCGAATTTATATTCTTTTTTCTGTTTGTAACCATTACGGTTAGTGATAACAGGCAACAGTGGATTGACGACAATTTTATGGGTAGAACTAATTTTGAACAATCTTTCATACCTTGCAAGTGAAAAATACTCGAATGATTTGGAGGTTGACTGTTGTGTAGTGAAAAACAAACATGGGTGAGTACTAGTTTGAATTGTCACGAAAGTGCTGTATTTAAAAAATACCAATAAACAGGATTTGGATAAAAAGGAATTTTTCCCCTTTCAAGAGATGATACATAGGCTCTATTGAATATTCTTTGTAACAGCAAGAAAGTGTTTCTTCAGTGGTAAAGTCACAGTAGTAACAAAGACATCGTAAGAGGTTTGTTATATTATTGGTAATCATATGAAACCGTTTACTGATGCAAAAGATTGTGAAAGAGTGTTTCTTAAATTCTTTGAATTTAGTGTGTTAGTGACAAAAGTAAAAAATATAAAAAAAATAATAATTAAAAAAGCAAAAGAGGAGTTATAATATTTTGATCAATTTTCCATTTTTTAAATTTCCAATGTTATCTTGGTCTTAAGTCTTTCTACCCCCTCCCCCTGTTTAATCTCACGTTGCGGCCCGCGTGAAATAACTAACATATGTATGCGGCCCAGAAGAAAAAAAGGTTGAGTGCCCCTGATCTAAATTCTAAGAAACATGTGTGAGGGTGGCGTAGTCTAATTCTCCCCTTGTATACGCAACTTGTTACAATTTTTTTTTAATAAAACATAATCGTTATAATGTGTGCGAACACGGGATAAATATACGATATAGAAAGTGCTGTATATTCACGACGCACTTCGGTCAATGGAATTACGGTATAGTAATCAGGATGCCCTCTGGGTTACTTTTTTTAAGTAAATGTATGACTTAATCATTAGAAATGTAAAAAGAAATATGTTGTTTTTCCACGACACATTTGGCTATTTTGAATAACATTAAGTAATCTGGATGATTTTCGATACTTGTTTTTATAAATATGTGGCTTAGGTTGAATTTAAGTAATCGCTAGAAATACAAAATATAATCTGACTCCCTAACTCTAACTTTAAAAAAAAGTTCCAAAATTTTTCTCGACTTATACACAGAAAAATACGATAACTATTTAAAACAGGTAGGAAAACATAACTAATGGATACAATTCCAAAACAAATTCGTTTGAAAAAAATTTTGATTTTGACAGGTTAAAACAGTGATACTCAACCTATGGCCCACCGGATCTTTCTGAACGGCCCGTTCATGGCCCATTGCACTAACAAATTCAGTTATTTAAGAACAATACATTAAAAATTTATCTTGAAATTACATGAACCAAGCAATCAACTTTGCTATTGATGCCGCATTGGTACGAATTGTGAGACAATTTTTTTTCTTTTTGTAATTGTAAAGGTTAGAGATAACAAAGAACAGTGGAATAACGACCATTTTAACCCTCTATCTACCGACGGTACTTATAAATACCACTCACTTTAAAATTACACAGAAAAACCATTTTTACGAATATTTTGACAATACTTAGCAAGAATATTTTTTAAAATCCACTCTTCCGAGATATATGGAATCACGGATCCTATGGTGAGTATTTTAACGGGGAAGGCGAATAGTTTTATAGCAGAAATTACGTTTTCAGCGGATTGGGAAGATTATCATTTTTGTCCCGAAAAAATAGTTAATTCAAAAGGTAAGTGTCCTATTTTTTTTTGTATGTTAATGAAGACCTTAGAAAACGATTTGAATATTTATTTTAAGTAAACAGTGTATATAATTAATTTTACAGTTGAATATCTTTAATTAATTAATTATCTCTAACGGATTAAATTCTCCAATGTTGAGTATTTTGTTTTTGTATATCTCTTAATTTTCAATATGGGGATTAAAAAAAATTTGCATGAAAAAAACTGCAATAACTCATAATGCGGTTGATAAAGTGTTAAGGGTTAAACCCTCTTGTTTTCCAAGCGAAAAATATCTAAAGAATATATGTTGTTTCAAAATGATTGGGATCGTAACTATATTGTAGAAACAAATTTGAAATAACAACTTGTTTGATTTGTCATTAAAATTTTGTATTTAAAAAATATAATTTTTCTCGGCACTATACCAATAAGCACAAACCTTTCAATGGCTCTTTTTCTTAAGGATTCTCTTTCGAGACGAGACAAATTGGCTTTCTTAAAAAAAAATCTTTGCAACAGTAACAAAATATTTTGTCGGTGGTAGTGTCAAAAAATGCAGAGGTAACAAAAGCATCCATATGAAACTGTGAAGGATAAACATATGAATTTGCCCAAAAATTGTTAGCTGAATGCTACCTATGTACTCTTTGATAAACTCAGTTATTTGTTCAGGTATTTTCTTTTAGTAAAATCAGAAAGTATTTGAATTAATTTGAAACAAAAATGCACGATCAAGTCTAAACTAATTTTTAACAAATAATACTGATTTCAGTCTGGAATTCACTACCAACCCTTCTGAAGAAGAAATCGGGGTATATAAATTAAGCTTACGATATGTAGTCGAAGTTTTCTAGCTAGTGGAGAATAGGAGTAAATGAAAACCAGAAGTCAGGTGAGATTGTTACTGACAGGTATCATTATTGAATTATTGTGATTAAATACTCATTAGGGGAAAGATTTAAAAGTGACGATTGATCACTGCAGTTCAATTAATATTAGATTAAATCGGATAGTAGATTAGATCCTATATAAAGTAAGGATTGAGTTTGATGGTCTCCTAATCAGTCGTGTATTTCGTCGTTGTTCCATTTTTGCGGTTAGCACAGAGACATTCTCTAACTGTTATTAATTTAATTTGTGTCGTTATTTTGCGGGATCAATAAATAGATTGATTGGATCATAGCTAGTGTTTCTTCCCTACATTTTACATATCTAGGTATCCAAGAGAGAGAGAGAGATGAAGCCATCTCACAAATAAATCGAAATTACCCTACAACTGGGTAAAAAATGCATAAAACCTATTTTTTGTGAGTTGAATTTGATAGTTTAATACTGTTTTAAAGTAAAATCCAAAATTATGAGTTTTAATATTTTGATAAATTTTTTTCATTTTTAATGTCCTTTCTTGATCTTATAGCGTACCTCCTGCCTTAATCCTTATGTTGGGGCCCGTCATATGTACGTGACCCATCAGAAAAAAAAGTTGAGTACCCCAAGGTTAAAGTATCGCCTTTTAAAAATGTGCTTTTCTTCATACACACAATAGTTACATTTACTTGGTAGAGATATACTGTCCATAAGTATATAAAATTATTTGGTAACTCTAAGAACCTTATAATGATTTAGTTACTACAGCACCTTTTATTCCTTTCACAAAAGACTGATACACGACACAATCTGGGACAGAGTAGCCAAAAAAAATAAATAAATAAAAAAAAAGGTATCTTAACCTTATTTTTTTCTTCATCGATCCAGTGTTTCGTATGCAGAAGAGAAGAGATTTCTGGACCTCCAAGATAAGATCTGCTGTCACGTAAGATCCCATAAGAAGTGGTCGAAAAAATATCAGTGTCTAATCCTGTAATTTTTTTCATCTTCCAACGTTATTGCTAGACTTATCCTCTACTACCGCTGTATTCTGACAATCGAATCTTAAGGGAAAATAGATTACCTTATTTTGGATGGGATATTGCCATTTCATGCCCGTGATTTCCATGGATCAAGAATTTCTGATGATATTTTCGAAAATATTGCAGTTAGGATTTATTATTTTGAAAAACTGTAACAATATACCCATTCGATTAGGTGATACTGGATTTATTTGTATATAGAGTGTTTTACATAGTGTTTACATCAAATATGAATAAAATATGCGACATGTGTGTCGTAAAAATTTCAAATAAACTCCTTGTTCCCTCAAATGCGAAAGGAATGAAATAGAAGTTCAATTGTAATTTGTGTTTTACTGTATTTCTTTTATGTCTGTATGTATTTTTATCAATGCTTGCTTCGTATATACAGGGTGTTCCAGGATTATTAGGACAAACTTTAAGAGGAGGTAGGGGACATCACAAGGATTCAGAGTTGCATAGCAATCCATGGTCGGAAACGTCTTTGTTCACACTAGGTGACTTTATTCACAAGAGTATTGGAGGAAAGAGACATGTAATCATTTGAGCTGTCATCGCCCACAGAGAAGTATGAAACAGTGTTACGAACACGTAACTGGTAGATATGCACCTGATTTACGGATTGACAGAAAATAATGCACAAGCAGCTGAAAGGTACTCTCAGAAAGATGCATCGGGCCGCTGGATATTTACTAATTTGCATCACAAAAGATACTGTACTCTTTGAAGATGGCATAAGTGTAATGGTTTGCCTTCTAGTTGCAAAACATGATGAAAACTACTCCAAGATCCTCGTACGACTACAGCGACGGCTCTAACGCTGGTACTCGGATTCCTTTGAAAGTATCCAACATATTTTATTCTATGCAGGTAGTTAGAGTCACTCGTAGTCCTCCCTCATTATACTTATTACCTTATAAGGTTTTATATTCACTCAAATTGTGATATAAATTAGTAAACATCCGGTGATCGGGTACTTCTCTCTGTGGGTACCTTTCGCGATACAATCTTTCAGTTGCTAGTGCAATTTCCTTAGCTAATATGTAAATATGGAGCATATCTACCAGCTAGGTGTTCGTAACACTGTTCCATACTCCTCTGTGAGCGATGGCAGCTCAAATGAGTGCGGTAATGTAGATCTGTTTCCACCAATGCTCTTGTGAACAACGCCATCTGGCGCCGAACGAAGACGTTTCCGACCATGGGTTTGTGGCTGCGGTAGTCTAGTGGAGAATGTATCGGATCATGGCTGGCATGTCACGAGTTCTAGTCCAGTACCATTAAAGAACCACCGTGTAGGGTAACGATACACGTGAAATCTGTCGAGAGCTCAAACGTCCTCCCGTTGGTGTGGTGTGGTAGTTAAGAGAGGGAGGTGCCAGCTCAGGTGTTGTCCGCGTCACTTGACCATGGTTAAAAATTACGAGGTCCGTTGCCAAAAGTCCTCGTGTAGTTTAACAGTGTGACGTTAATATTCTCACTCACTCACCCGACCATGAGTTGCTATGCAAATCTGAATCGTTGGGATGTCCTCTATCTTTTCATAAAGTTTGTCCCAGTAATCTTGGGACATCTTGTAAATATTTTTGATTGAAAATATTTTCACATATTAAGAGCAATGTAAAGAAATTGTCTAGAATTCAAGATTTGATCGTGGTTATTTTACAAAAAAAAATTTATTAATCGGAATCTACTTATGCAGACAAAATGGCTGAGATTAAGAGAAAAAGAATTTAAAAGAATAATTTCAAATTTTAATATTGTCCCAAACGCATTGAATCTTCGAAAAAAATAGGACTTAATTTTGATTAGTCTCAAAATAAAATTATTTTTCTGCACTTTAAATGACAAAAAGTGATAATTATTGATAAATGAGAATCTCTCCGAGTGTAGTCAGTTTTACTATGTTCTTTGTAACATTTCTTAATCCTAGCTCTCTCTATCCTCGCCCTGTATAAACAGCCCGATCTAACCTATTTTTCATCCTCCTCTTTATCGTGCATTGTAATTTCAACAGTAGGTTTTTAAAAATTTAATACGAAAGAATTTGTTACAAGCACCTGGTGTTTTTTTCTTATAACTATTTAGTAGGTGTCCTCTCATTGCAATAAATATTAAAAAGTCTTAAAGTGCTTGTTTAACAAAAATTACTTGAGTGTTTTACCATAAAAGAACTCCAAAATCTGAGGTATATTTCATTTGGGTCAGTACTTAAACTAAAAATTAGTTTATTTAATCTCATTTTCCCATTTATCTACATACCGGAGAATTTCTTTTCAAAACTGGTAGGTTTTGAAATTCTGAAAAAAAAACCTAGTTCCACCTTTTGATAAACTGAACACGGCTGTTAAAAGAGATTTATGATACAAAATAGTTTCATTTTCATGATTCCTAAGACTCACTAAGGGTGTAACGTCGGCTTATTAACAAAACTCACACCCCTCTATACATGTCAAGATTGACATATGGAGGGTCAGTTGGCCGCCTGGGATATTGTGAGTCTATAAAAGCACAGGTGGCTTGCCTTTTACGCCAGAGGCATAACACATGCGAAAGGCTTTGAAATCATTACCCTACAATAGATCATCACACAATAGACCAGACATAATCCGTTTGTGTGCCCCCTTGATGGAGCCTAACTGAATAAGGAATCTGGCACCAAGGAGGGTTTCAGAAGTAGACTTCAAAAGATAACTAGCACTGAGACGAATTATAATCCAGATGTTGGACAAGTCTTTGTCGCAGGAGAGATCGAGAAGAATCAGAGCCATTGTTTGGTCCGCACCAGTGGTGTTCAAATGAGTTTGAGGTGCTGTATGTGAAAATTTGGGGCCCGCCAATGAGAGGTGGCAAGAAGCGTGTAGGTGACCCACCCTTGGAGTTCAAAAGAGTTAATTCGGGAGGAAAAAGAAAAAACTCCCGCTGTTGCTGATTCCTGATCACGATGGACGAAGAAAAATTGTGGGGCGAGCACCCGCAGTAAAAATGTACGGGTATTCGAATTCTGAATGGCGATGCCCGAGAACTGAAAGATACAAAGTGACGCAGCACAATGGCTTGGCAGCCAGGAAGATATTCCTTACGTTTGACATTAAAATTTTAATGCCACATTGTGATATGGTCGATTTTTGTCGACCATATCGTGGGGTTTCAGCGTAAGTTAGAGGTGTGGGATTCTCGAAATGAAGAGACATTTTATAATTCTTAATATGACTTTTATTAAGAGTTTAACTTAAATTACTTATATATTGAACAAACTTATATTAAGTGAGAATAAACCAAAACACGTAGCCGTAGTTAACACAGATCTTGCAATTGGATCACTTATCTAAATAATTATATTATCCACCTACTCTCAATCCTAATAATATTTCGAATTCGAAAAATAATCTTCCTACCTTGAATTCCAAGCAACGGTCCAATCAACTTCAGATATTCAGTTATGCTCGAGTGCAATGATATGCATCTTGTAGTAAATGGCGAAATGTCCGTGATTCTTGGGTAGGCCGTCAAATTACACTTCTACCTTTTACAAACTGAACTTTCTCTAAATTGCCATCGCGCTTACTAAAACTTCTGTCCTTTTAAAGACTATCTTATTTGCATCTACACCTTCGTTTTACTTCTTGGATTTGGGTTGGAAAAGATTTGCCATTAATCTTGGCCGTCAAAGAACACAGAGGGTATGTTAGAGAGAGGACGCGTGAGCCGTCACAACATTAATTTAGGCATTCTAAAAATAAAAATTTATTTTTACTAAAGAGCAGTGTGATTGTAATTTCTACCACGTCACGATGCCGCAAGAGTTTTAAATACTGCTCTAATTTTTAAATTAATTTTATTTAACATTTACATTTTACTTTTCATTCGTTATAAGAAAATGACAGAACAGGAAATAATCTGAACTGTTCATTGATCCATATATTTGGGCACTAGACTTTTGATCAACAAATCTTCTTCAGTAGCACGACAGCCCCGCGTGAGCCTTTGCCTTTTCAAAATTTTTCCTCCTCCTGGCCACTCTTTTTTTGGCCATGGTTTTCCCCATTTAATCACTTTTATGGTAGTAAAATCCCTTTCTAGGTAGTCAATCCAACTGAGGTTGGGTAGACCTCTAGTTCTTGTTCCATTGGGCTTGGCCAAAAAAGATTTACTGTGCCAAACGTACTTAGCCATAAAACGAGGCCAGCCCATATAATTCTTTGGATGCTTATATATTTGACAATACCTGGCTCCCTGAAGGCACGGCACAGTTCTAAATTTGAGCGTCTGTGCCAAATGCCAGGAACATGAATTCTTCCATCAACAAATAACTGGTTCAAAAAAGGATATATCAAGAGTAAAGGTTAGAAGCACCTCCCAAAAAGAAGAATACATACATTTTCTTTTCTTTTTCAATGATTTGGTGTTCCGTATGCAGAAAAAAGCTTTCTTTAGACATCAGGATGAGATCTTTTATCACGTAAGATCACATCGAAAGAAAACATAGGGAAAAATGTAGCCTTCAAAAAGAAAATAGTAGCACCATCGACGTCTACAGTTTTCCCTGTTCTGTATGAGGCCTTTCCATGTCTATTGCTGTATTCTGCATATTGAATTTTCTGCGAAAATAGATTGCCTTATTCAAATGGGGTATTGACATTCCGTGTCTTTATCCTTTCATGGGTGAAGAATTTCTGATGATATTTACAAAAATATCGCTGTAAGAAAGTTATTCTTGTAAAATTGTATACAGCGACAATAAGTCATTTTCTGAAGGCGATACTAAAAGTGAAATAGTGTTTTATTTGTGTGTGCTAAATGGTAAAACGCACGTATTTTATGAATGGTAAACAAATTTTTTCTGTTTATCACATTTTCATCATTATACACCGCTGTATAATAACTTGAATTTTTCAGGCTTAAAGTTATTAATTATACTATCATAATTTTAGCTGTTTTTTTAGAGTACCGATTTTTTTTTTCAAAATTCCAAAAACCTGCCTATGCGGAAATGTTATTTTCTTGTATATAAACGAAGGGAAAAATAAAATTAAAAAAATAATTTTTAAGTTAGGTACTGATACAAGAGGAATGAAGTTGGGGTACTTGAGCTTTTTTGTGGTAAAAAGTTAAAGTAACTTTTATTAAAGAAAAACATTCATTTTAGAACTTTCCGACATTTATTGCAATAAGAAGGTACCTACAAAATAGTTACAAGAAAGAAAAACAGGTAGATTTAACAGCTTTAGCATTAAATTTTTAAAAACCTACTGTCAAAATTTCATTGCCCAATGAAGCGGAAGATCGAAAAAAAGCTAAAATTGGACTGAGCATGGGTTATGAAATTGTGCTATGTACATTGTAATACTCACCACTCAAAACTTATTTATCTATAATCATCAGGTTTTTGGTTATTTATATCGTGCAAAAATAATTTAATTTTGAGTCTAAAATCATCTAACAGATCCCATGATTTCTCCATTCTTTGAAAATGCATCTCCTTGGTGATATAAAATTTCAAATTACTTTTTAAAATTATTTTTCTTCTACTTTCCATACCATAGAACATCTTTTCCTCAAAGATAGGTTCCGATAAATTATATTTCTTTCCCCGCCATATCACTGCGATTCACTTTACTTCAGTGCTTCTCAAACTTTCA
>BMAV01022875.1:81885-98393 GCA_019973955.1 Trichonephila inaurata madagascariensis
TTTCAGATTATTTGCTTCTTTATTCCTTCCCCCCAATACATCACATAGCAGACTTACGTGGAGAACGGCTGGCTTTGGGAAGCGTATGGCATAAATTTTAACCCCCAGTTAAGAGATTTATCACAAACAGTACAAATTATCCAGAGATAAGCGCTAATTTTTTTTATATAATTTTATATGTGACAATCCCATGGGGTCACGGGTAATTATTAAACTTGTTCTTAACTTAGTATTCTTAAATTAGTTATAAAATTAATTGTGTAGCACTGATACATTTATAAGTGTAATATATCAGTGTAAATGTGTATTCTGTTCTTTATTATTTCAGAATGATTTTTGTTTGTTTACTTTCAGTAAATTAATAACTTTTTAAAATAATCTTTTGTTTTCGACTTTTCAATAAGCTCTCGCCGCCCTTGAAGAGTTGGCATGCCCCCCAAGGGGGGCGCGACTTATAGTTTGAGAAACGCTGCTATAGTGAGGTAATTTTGATAAAAATGTATTACAGATTGCTTCCGTGCTAGTCAAACATTTTCCTGATCATCTTGATTGCCATATTTTTCCTTAATGAAGAACGTTTGGGGACTGAAAAGGAAGTTATTTCAAATTTATTGGAACCTAAGTTATCTATCTTGGCAATAGGAGACAATTATACAGAAATATCTTCAGAAGGATATTTTCTAGCGCAAGGAATCAATATCAAGCTGAAGAATATCATACACAGGGACTAGAGATGGACATATACCTTTTCAATACTTGCTGAATGTAAATGTATCTCTTGATTCACTACTATATGTCTATTTTTCTCTCTCTTTCTGTGTATATGCACTGCTGGCCGTGAAAACTGGATACCATAAAGGAGGGATGATACAAACTTGAAATTCATATGAAGAAAGATGTTGGCATATGTAAGCGAATATACATTCGAATGACACAAGAGGAAGAAACGGCATCCCAAACTCTTTATTAACCCCGGGTCACTCGCGCCTGTTTTTGCTATCGTCGTTACTCGCGGGGTGTAGAAAATACCCCAAACTTTTAACACGTGTACTTAATTATGAAAAAAAAAAATTCAGTCAATACATATTTTTAAAGTATAACATGTTTTTTGTATTATACAAGTACAATTATTAAATTTATTGCATAGAAATGAGACTAACATTAATTAGAACTAAACCTACAAAATTTTCACTTTAAAATAAATTATTTTATATTTTTTTCATAAAGCACAAGTAAAACGTATATACCAGTAATAAACTTACTTTGTCATTAATGTTAAGGATAGTAGAAAGTAGAAAACAAATATTTTAATCGTTTTCCAAACATTCAAAGCAGACTGGCTGTGTTCCGACATACGGTTCTTTTTTTAGAGTGTAAGACGTTTTTAAGTCACACAAAGCAAATAGTTTTAAACCATATTTCCTAGGTTTTTGTGGTATGTATTGTAGGAAAGAACAACGACCTTTAAATTTTAACAAATGTTCATCGATAGGGACGTATTCACTTACAGAATAATATTTTGAGCAATTTCCATTACATTTTGAAAAAATACTTCGGATGCGAGTAAAATTTTAAATAATTGAAATGTATGCATGTTAAGGGGGTAGGTTCACGAAACAGGATCTGTATCTCAGTAATGTTAAAAATAGGTATTTTTAAGGAACATTTATAAACATTCTATTGAATAAAAATGTCCAATTTTTTTACTGAATATTCTTTGAACCATAATACATACTTTAATCAGAGCTTTTATAGATAGGATGTCTAGTTATTTTTAAAAAAATTATTTTTTGAACTAATGTGTGTTTTTTTTCAAAAACAGTGAAATTTCATTATGTTTAATACTATTCATCAAGTCAGAATATTTTGTTTTAAAAATCCCTTGACTTAAGTATGTATTAGAGTGTAATTATTAATTATGCAAAGTTATAAGCTGTTAAATGCAGTAGTTTAGAAAAAAATGTTCCTTATATAGTAAAAAAGTTAGTTTTGAGAAAAATGGATTTTAGTAAAAAACTTACTTGTAATTAATGCATACCAGTTCCACAGCTTGGGTTTTTTCTTTCTTCTGCTAAGGTATCCTCTAATATACATTTCTTATGCCTTTTTTTCCACTCTTGCTTCTTTAGAATTTTGTAAAATGTCATAATTTGCTTTTTGTAGTCTCTCCCGATCAGATGCTTCGCGATTGCTCGAGCTGTGTAAAAAAACCTGTAAATATACCTAATGTTGCAAGAACATGACATTTAGAGATATTACCTTGATTGTAGGAGGCAATAGCTTCCAGTATTCCAGTTTTTAATGTGTTTAATTGCACAAAAATATTTTTCGGTATCTGTGACCATACTACGCATTTTACACTTTTGTTACAGTTTTGTGTCTTACCATGTAAGCATTTTGCAAGGAAGTTAGGAGTTGACACATTTTTGATACAATTTGAGCAGGGTATTTGACCCCGTACACATTTTTGATACAATTGTACACTTCTGATGGCAAAGTGTTCTGGTGTTTATATACTTCGCCTGTTGTAATTGCTTGGTTATATTCACACCATGTATCTTCGTTTGTTGGGCACAGACCATGTTGAGGATATGCATCTGTAGATGCTTTATGAAAATATGTAGCCCAAATGGCTCGCTTCATTGAATTAATATTATCGGTATTGTTTCTGATAGCCAATCCATAATAACGCTGTAGTTTATCAATTTTAGCGTCTGTAAGTCTACCGTGATCATCCAATGTTTTTTGTCACTTAATTTCTTGCGTTTCATTTTTAGTTTTAAAGCTCGTAGTAGAGTCCCCATCCGTTTCTCGACATAGCCAACATTCCAGTTTTTCAATACCTGTATCTCCATACGGCTGCATCTCGTTAACTGCTTTATAAGCTCTGGAGTAACCATCTCCCAAAAATTTGGTGTATCGCAAACCATGCAAACTTTCAGAGCGTTGGAAGATTTCGATGGCTCCTGAAACATCCATACTTCCACTGTTTCCAAAATGATTAGCCTTACAGTTCTCATTATGCATTTTGTTGGGGCACTTACAAAATCTTGATAAAATTGAAGCATCAAGCACTTTGTCGGTATAAACACTTGTTGCAATGACAGCACCATTCAAAGACGTATGCCCATGCTTTTGCCAAGTACCATCAATAGCAACTGGTATATCAGAATGTCCGTTGACATCTTTGGCTTCTTTAGCTGTAATTTGCATACTCACCGTAGCCATAGTCTCTACAGCTGTATCTAACCCTGATTCTTTTTTATTAAATCTTTGCGATGGAGTTGGTAAATTCATAACTCCACACAAAACTTTAGCAGAAGACTTACCTTTTACCAATAAATCTCATTACATATGAAAGCCTGGTATTTTCATAATACTTAGACTCTTTTCCATTACATGAAACCATATATATCAGTATTTAGAAATGTTGGCTGAATCCACAAGTTTCACAAATTCTGTGGCCAAGCCTTGAACTTTTCTTTAAAAAAATAATTGAAATGCTATTATTTTTGCATTCTTTACATACAACATATATTTTTATAGCTTCAGACAATAAAGTATTATTTATAATTACATTTAAATTTCCATTTTCTTCAAGAAAATTGCTGTAATCCATACAGGATTTTAGCCTCTTGGCTGAAGCAGAAACATTCAATTGTTAATGGATTGATTAACTTACCTTCGACTGTGAGTGCAAACAAACTGTTCTTTTCTCAAAAATTCCATTTTTAAAACATGGCAGTGTGTGAATAAAATGTTTAAAAAGCAAAAATTACCCGGAAATATATTACAAATTTAAAATATTAGTAAATGTAGCTAGCAGAAAAACTACTTAAATACTTTCAAAGTTCGACGCAAACAGCACGTTTCAAATAGTAAACAAGCATTTGCTTCACTTCATTTCTTCTACTAGACGTTGCCGTTCAAAGTATTTTAAATAATAATGAAAAAAAATAGTGAAATTGGGGGCTTACAATGCAGAAAAAAAGTTTGTTTACATATGAGTGGGCGTGGCAGGTGGACTCTGACAGGTGGTAAGACATTTTCAAAAAATTATTAAAAATACTTACACTGCACGTAGAATGATAATTTTTGCATCATTAGAAGCGTAAAAGTTCATATTTTATAAAAATGGGAAAAATAAAAAATGAGTTTTTGGGTCAAAATTCTGAACCTACCCCCTTAATATATTTGAAAAAAAAAATGTAAACGGAAAGAGTAAAACATACCCTATTTTAGATGCTTCGAGTACGAAAATATAACGCAATAGCTCGCGGGGTGTTCTCAGCACCCCAGATAAACTTTTGAAGGTTGTTATGTTCCAGTAGTCCAAGCGAGAAAAATTGCGTCAGACCTGAAGGTCCAATGACCTAAAATGTGCAGCTACAAAAAAAAAAAAATCGTGGTTCTGCGCATTCTTTTTAGAATTCTGGGAGGCTTTTCTTGTTGCTGGGGTGTGCAGAACAGCCCGCGCGAGTGATCGCGGGTTAAAGAAAACTGTATAACAGGTTTCGCATTCCTAAATTTTGTTTGAATGATGGTTGTTTGTGATGAGATCGTGTTATGACTCGAATAATAAGAAGAAAAGGTTACCATCTAGTGTCGGAATTCGATAGAAGCAGAATCGTGAGTCATTAAAAGTGCGGTTTATTGTTGTGCGATGTTGCTAGTTTTGTATTTGTCAGAAAGAGTCTAAAGACTGTCATGCGCATGCGTAACCGATGGGTTTAGAAGGATCAGATATGTTACCCAAACTATTGCAACCTGTGGTTATAGGTATAGTTTACGACACTAAATCATCAGACATTGTTATAAAAATAGTCATTTTTATTTCAATCTAATCAATTTAAGACCAATTAAGGATTATAAATCAAGGGAACAATCTAATTTAGTCTCCTAACTTAAGTTTATAAGGCAATTAACTAAACACTTATCTGCGTTTGATCGAATAGTGGAACACTTGTTGGATCTCTTACATTGGCTATAGTCAAACCCAAAACTCCATCTTTCCTATATCGATTTTCTGGAAAGCAATGTTTTTTGCAATTCTTTAACCACGTGAATGATAGCGTAAAGACCAAGGACTAACACATCCATTGCCAAGGTTTAAATAGCACTCAAATTAGCATAAAATCAAGTTCTATATATGGAAGGCGGTTTTAAACTCAAAGACGGAAATTTTCCCAAAAAGGATTTATAGAAGGGCCGCTGATAAAATCCGTTACAAAACTATAATACTGTATACAAGAGAGGCATTGCGTTTTTCAGGCAAGTCCCGATTCTGCAAGCAACATCATGATGAACATATGTACATCTGCAGATATCAAGCACATGGTCAATTTGAATTTTATATCGTCATACGGGCTTGTGCCCCTGGTGAGAAGCCATTGGGTGTAAGATACGAGCACTATTCGCATCGCTGGTTATCTGAACAGCCAGCGTTACATTTCTCAGATCTTAAAGAAGATAGATGCTCTCAATCTTTGGGGTCTCGGTCTTTTGGTCCATATTTCAACAAGGTAATACAAGACTACATGCTGTTTGTCGTGTTGACACTTGAGGGTGTTCGACTGCGTCTCTGACCAGCATGTTCTGTAGATGTCGTGTCCACTGTAAACATTTAGTCATAGGTTGCTGAGCAACTCAGCTATCTCTTCTCTACAGTCCTAACAATACATACAGTAATTTGAAGCATCATGGATTACTTGCCCGTATATGTCATCCAAGCCCATTTCGACTCAATGCCTAACCGGCTTTGAGCCGTTTTAGCTGCTTGAAGCGGCAGGTCTGCGTACTAATTTTGAAGATTGTGTACTCCGAAATTGCCAGCAAATTAAATTGTGTTTTCTTCCCACTATGTTGCTTCTGTACAAAAAAAAAGTTTTGTTAGTTTTTTCTTACTTGGTGCTGGAGTTTTAATAGCCAGCAGTACACACATGTGCACGTAAACACAAGCACTCTCGTATAATCGAAAGTTTGAATGAAATATTGATATTGGAACATTTATCTCGATAAGAAAAACTGTCAATCAGGTGGTTAAAATTTCTGCTGTATGTCAATTTTCAATAATTATATATATATATAATCTCGACTTTAAAAAAAATCATTGATGGATTCGAGCTTTTTATGAGCATCTGACAGAAAAGAGAGAAGGAAGAGCGTGCCAGCAGAAAGATATCTGATGGACGGCCAATTGAAGAATCGCTTGACACGTCTTGTCACGATGATAACAAGAACTCATAGGCAACGGCTTCTTCTAGCGTCAGAACAGTAGTAGGCAATATAAGCTCATAACAAAATGCAAGACACAGCTATTGACAAATCGGGTGACACAGAAACGACTATCCGACGTGTGACTATCACACAAGTTATCAAAAGTGATTCAGATTAGCTATAATAGGTTACAAACAGAAAATTCGTTGTCAGGTATCTGATAGAGCAAAATAATTTACGCTCCCCATTACACTTATAATTGACATAAAAAATATATATATCGTTCTAAGTGTTTAATCAAGAAAGTTTTTGCCTCTACTGACTTTAATATTCATTATGCGATTGTTAACTATTAATGAGTCCAACGATTTTGAATTTCTCAGCATATATACCTAAAAATACAAGCTGTGGCAAATAAAAGTGGCTCGGGAAACAGAGCTCCAGGTTGCATATAAACGCGGCAAAATTGATTGATTGAATATTAACGTCTCACTGTTCAGCTACACGAGGGCTTTCGGCGACGGACCACGTAATTTTGAACCATGGTCAAGTGACGTGGATGACACCTGAGCTGGCACCCCCTCTCCTAACTACCACACCACACCAACGGGAGGACGTTTCAGCTCTCGACAGATTTAACGTGCATCGCTGCCCTTCACGGCGGGTCTTTAGTGGTACTGGGCTCGAACTTGTGACAAGGCAAGCCACGATCCGATACCTATACCACTCGGCTACCGCGGCCACATAAACGCGGCAAAAGGAAGATATTTCGATAACATGATCTTGGGAAATTCACCACCATTGATCTCTTCACACCTTTGGACAGAGATCAAATTGCGGCTGGCAGATCAAAGTTGGATTGCTGCAAACTCATAAGAAATGTTCTGCTGCAGTTCTTGAAGGCTAAGAGAGTTGTTGAGATATAGCTTCGACTTGAAGGCTCCGCACTAAAAGTAATCGCACCCTGACGGATCAGGTTACCTGGGTGGCCAGCTAAGGCCAAGACCAGACTAACCAAAACTAGCAACGCTGTCAGGAGTGAAGAGAGTTAACGAACAACCAAGCACACTCTTTTCACGATTTTTTTAACGTAACTTTTCACAACGAACACCCACTGCAGCACTGGGAGTATCATCTTCATCTGTACACTCATCAACACACACTCACACTTACACAACACGCACTAAAATTTGAATGGTTTCAATCACTTGAAGCGCGCATCACTTTTCCGTCCAATCGTATCCACTGGTCTGGGGCCACTTTTATTTGTTTCGCTCTCTATTTTTTTATTTGTTTTTTTTAAGCATCAAAATCCTTCTTAATAAATATTTACTGTTAAAAAACAATGCAATAAATTGAATATAACTTTCATTTAATATTAAAAAATGATTTTAAATTCGTTAATTTAAGTGTATACGCTTAAATTACAAAACACTTCTTTTATATAAACTCCGATTGCACATATCCCCAGGGTAGTAAAATAATTTCCAAGCAATTCAGAACCACACGGCGATTAACATATTTGAACACCCTGTGCTTCTATCGCAAAAAAAAGAATGGTCCAGAACGTGATAGATCCAGTGCAGAAGCCACAAAGAAGAGGAAAAAAAGTACTACTCGGTTTCATTTTCTTCTTCATTGATTGGGTGTTTCGTATGCAGGAGAAAAGGGATCCCTGGACCTCAGGATGAGATCTTTTTGTCACGTAAGACGCTATCAAAAGGGGAGGGAGAAGAAGAAAAAAAAAAAAAAGGGGGTGGGGTTGGAGGGAAAAAAAAGTCCCATTGCCTGAATCTGCAGTTTCTCTTCTTACTTATTTTCCCTTCTATTCCAAGTCTTATCCGTAACTATCACCGTATTCTGACAATCGAATCTTATGGGAAAATGGATTACGCTATTTTAGATGGGATATTGCCACTTCATGTCTTTGCCTTTCATGGATCAAGAATTTCAGATGATATTTACGAAAATATTGCTGCGAGAAAGCTATAGTTTGTAAAGATGTAACTGGAAATAATATGTTATATTCCTTTTGTGTGGTGATAGAGAAAGTAAAACATATCTTTTTTATATATGACAATACTTGAAGGACATTGCAGAATTATGGAATTTGTCAGTGTGTGAAACAGAATGCATTTGGAATTTAGCTTCTTGCTGAATGCATTCGGAATTGTCATGTCTAGGGTTACAGTTCTTATTGATTGTTTTTTTTTGAGAAATTATGCATTAAAATATATAAAAAGAAAGAGTAATTTTTATGAATATAATCATTAAATTATCAGAATTCATTCGAAATTTTTTAAAACGTTTTTTCAAAAAATTGTAACATATATAATTTTATTTTTATGCACAATAATAAAAAATGTGGTTAGAAATTTTTTATATTAATATATTAATAATTAATTGTATAAACATGCACTTCGTTTTCGAAAACTTAAAGTTCCATAGAAATTTTAATGAATTTTGGTCGAGGATGTTTTTTATAAATGGATTTGTTTCAAAATACTTTCTATATTTTCTAAAAACATTTAATTATTTATTTGGTTAATTCTGTGATGGATGTTCTCTCACATCCATCAGTGTTCGAGAGTTAGAATGAAGATAAGCCATAAACAGAACAAATATAATTTATAACTAGTCTCAACAACCTAACAAGTCTCAACAACCCAGGCTAGGAAATGCACTTATTATTAAGTATTGTAGTAAAAGAGAGGTAGACGAGATAATTAATATTTAATTATTAATTGAATCCCTTAGTCTTGGAACGTCTTGGAAATAAATACACTTTCCAAATAATCAAAATTCCGTTCTAAGATATTCGACTTCTAGTCGATACCACTCTAATTCAAATGTCTAATTGACCAAATCATCAATTATCAATTTTAAATACTAAGCAATTAATCAACGAGACACGCTCGACTAGCTTTCTACTACTTTACGCTAATAACTAACTTCTATCATCTAGCTTCTAACCTCTTTCTCCCTTTCGAACCTAAAAGTTAATGCTTAAATATAAGTCTGATTTTCATAAATTGCATCTTCTTCTTCGGGAGAAAGTTTTCAATAGAACAATATTTAAAGAAAGTAAATTTTCCTAGAGGATTAGTAGGAGGCTCGCGAATAGACCCGTTGCAATTCTAGTAAAATTAGAACTTGAAATAATTTTAATTAAATATAAAGTTACACCCAATCCAAGCAGCAGACTTGTAATTTTTGACAACTTTTCAATACCTTTAGAGAAAAGTGTTCCACTATAACTTCACTAAAAATAATTGAATTTTACATTTTTTATTTACTTAATTTATAGTACTATTGATGCTGCAATATTAAATTTAAATGTTTCTATTGATTCTTGAGATATCATCCACTTTGCAAAAATACAGTTTTGAGAAAAACTCGCTTAAATTTTGTAAAAAAAACAAATGTTTTGACAAATATATAGTAGTGTTTTAAAAACTTGTAACTTATTTCTAATTTTCGTACAGTCAAAACACATTTAGGAAGCTTTATTTGAATTCCAAAATGGTAAACTAGAAAAAAAGTCATTTTTGATTTAAAATGACATTTTCAATGAAGCCGGATACCTTAAATATAGTATAGAAAGGAATTATCTAACATATATAAGTCCTACACGTCACTGTTAATAGTGTGAGATACAGAAAACATTTGAAAAACAGAATTTTAAAAATTATTGTTAAAGTAACCGAAAACTCATTCGTACCTCCACATTTTAAACATTTTATGAAAAAAAGATTCGGTTGTCTAATATAACGCTGAACTAGTTATAGACAAATATTTGCAATTATTTAATACCTACTATTAGCTCACACTCTCTATTTATTTACCTTGGTGGAATTTTCATTCGTTAATAAAATACATTTTAAAGCGCTCAATTGAGCTGAAATTTTATATACATGAATATTTTGGATGACAATATAGAAATTTAATGATAATTAATAAAAATTTATTGATTAAAACTAATTATTTAAAGAATTACAAATACACACAGCCACGTTTACATCATTTTTGGTGATTTAGTGACCCTTTTGGCGACTTGTGTCAAAACTTCAAAAGGTTTTTTCCTCACATTTTAAAGCGCTCATTTGAGCTGAAATTTTCTATACAGTATTGTTTTGGGTAAAATAACGATAATTTAATTGTAATTAATTAAAATTAATTGACTGAAACTAATTATTTAAAGAATTACAGATACAGCCACGTTGGTTTCATTCTTAGCGACTTGGGCCAAAACTTTACAAGCCTTTTTTTTGTCACCCTTTTAAAGCATTCAGTTGAACTCAAATTTTATATACACGATTGTTTTGAATGACAATACGATGTTTTAATGACAATATATAAAAATTAATTACCACTTAATGGTCTTAATGTTGTTATTCTGTCATATGTATATACATAATTGTAACTATTTAATAAAAAGTAGCTAAAATAAAATTTTTCTTTATTGATCTAAGTAGGAATTGAGACTTAAAATTTTATTTTTATATTACTTGTTAAGTCATGTTCACCCAATTAAGGTGTCACCAGACTTTCCGCTTTAAAAGTTTCCTGTCGTTAATTGAAAGCATGACTACCATTCCCTGGAATTACGGGGTATGTTTTTATTATTTTAAAACACTATTTACAAATATTAATGACATATAATCTTAGGAATCTTGTACACTCGTTTCTTCATTCCAAATATTTCCCATCATCCACAGCAGCGCTCTCATTTTACCAAACAAAGCAGCGTTGCGAGCTAAGAATTTACGACGCCAGAGCAATACTTACGCAAAAACAGTTAAATTAAATCAAATTAGTTTTTAACCCTCCAAGCGGTCTGCACGTAAAATTTCGCCATTCCAGAGATGCTCTCTTTTTCTGCCTTCAAGCAAGATTCCCTAAAGCAGCCGAGCCGCATTCTTAAAAGTACGGCTCAACCACTTTTGAGAACCCCACCTGAAAGCAAAAAAACATATGCGGTGCATTTTTGAAGCATCTCCAGGATGGCAAGACTTTAATTGCAGACCGCTTAAAGGGTTAATTTAATATAAAGCAAAATAACCGTCATTTTTTCGAATGTCAATCAATTTAATATACTTGAACTTATTAATCGATGATTACGAATTAATCTACCGTACGATCAACCGAGGTTTTTGAGAAATGTACACTCCATTATATACACAAAGCTCATTTCCTCAACCACTGCTCATTAATTTCTATAAACAATTAAATTAATTTTTATGGGTTTTGCATCAGTATAACAGAATTTATGTTTAGTTCCGAATAAAAATGAATTTTAATCCATAAGAAATATAATGCAGTTGATCTAAATGAAGAGCCAAAAAAACCGATGGAACCAATCAGAGTACGGCGCTGCGGTCGGCAAAACCTATATAAGGCAACGAGTACCTGGCACAGTTGTTAGATATGTTACTGCTGTTACACAATGACAGGTTATTAAGATTTAAGTGAACTTGAACGTGTGTTATAGCTGGCGCACGAGAAATGGGGCATAGCATCTCCGAGGTGGTGATGGAATTTGGATTTTCCCGTACGGCCATTTCACGAGTGTACCGTGAATATCGGGAATCCGGTAAAACATCAAATCTATGATATCGCTGCAGCCGGAAAAAGATCATGCAAGAACGGGACCAACGACGACTGACGAGAATCATTAATCGTGACAGACGTGTAACCCTTCCACAAATTGCTGCAGTCTTTAATACTGGGCCAACAACAAGTGTCACCATGTGAACCATTCAATGAAACATCATAAATATGGGCTTTCGGAGCCGAAGGCCCCCTCGTGTACCCTTGTTGACTGCACGACACAAAGCTTTACGTCTCGCCTGGGCCCGTCGAAACCGGCATTGGACTGTTGATGACTGGAAACACGTTACCTGGTCTGATGAGTCTCGTTTCCAATTGAATCGAGTTGATGGACGTGTACGGACAAAGAGATAACCTCATAAATCCATGGACCCTACATGTCAACAGGGGACTGTTCAAACTGATGGAGGCTCTGTGATGATATGGGGTGTGTGCAGTTGGCGTGATATGGTACCCCTGATATGTCTAGATACGACTCTGACATGTGACAGGTATGTAAGCAGGTCTGACTCCGACATGTGACAGGTCTGATCAACTGCACACATTCATGTTCATTGTGCCTTCTGACGGACTTGGGGAATTTCAGCAGGACAATGTGACACCCCACACGTCCAGAATTGCTACTGAGTGGATCAAGAACACTCTTCTGAATCTAGACACTTCCGCTGGCCACCAAAATCCCCAGACATGAACATTATTGAACATATCTGGAATGCCTTGCAACGTGCTGTTCAGAAGAGATCTCCACTCCTTGTTACTCCTACTGATTTGTAGACCGCCCTGCAGGAATCATGGTGTCAGTTACCTCCAGGACTACTTCAGACATTAATCGAATCCATGCCTTGTGTTGCGGCACTTCTACGTGCTCGTAGGGGCCCTACAAGATATTAAGCAAGTGTACCAGTTTTTTTGGCTCTTCAGTGTATAAGTTCTCCTTTTTCCAATGTTTTCTATTAAGAAGAAAAGCTCAGGATATCAAATGAAAACTCAAAATTAAAGAGAATGAATTGCTAAACCACCAAGTACAGAAAATCAAAAAGATTTACAGAAGAAAATGTCACTCGCATATATTTATAATCAATCATAAAGGGTCTCTAAATATAGAATATTTCAGATGCAAAATATTGAAGCAGAATAACTCAATGAATTTAAAATATTATCCTTTACATCTATACGTTAAGTAATTTTTTTTATATTATAATTTAAAGAGAAAATTAAGACAATGCTGTAGGAAAATTTTTAAATAGAAATTATTATCAGAAAAAACAATAAATAAATTTTCCTTTTTGAAATTTCATTTATAAGAATACATTTATTAAAACTTGCTCTTCATAAAATCTATTCAAAATCATTTTTAAAAATGCAGCAATGAGATGAAAGGAGAATATATATATTTATATATATACTTAATAAACCGTGCAAAAATACAACGGGAATTTAATAAATAAACATGGAATGAATGAATTTTTGCTTTCCATTGTATAAAATATTTAATTTATACAATAAACATTAATCGAATTGGGAACAAAATGTTTTAACGTTTAAATAAAATTATATGTACTCAAATTAATTTTTATAAAAAATGTATTTAATTTAATTATAAGATGAATTCGGTATTTTGTAAGTAAAAAAATAAAAGTAGAATGTTTGTTTTTTCCTTTGGAAAATGAAAACGTAATATATTTTCATTGTAATAACATGCTGAAAGCCTTATTTACTGTTAGAGGAAAACTAAATATTTTATCAAAAGTTGATCTCATAATTAATATTCTATCCAAATGTTTTATGTAAGAAGTTAATTAAATTCATAATACTCATTTTAATATTATAGTTTTATATTTTGTTCTTAAGTCTGTTTCAAAAAGTTTATCTTTAATTATTATTAAAAGCAAAAAGTATAATTAATTAAATAAAATTACCTTTTGTTGTAATAAACTTTGAATTATACTTATAAGAAATATAATATATGTTTTTAAATGCTCACATAAGGGAATTATAAAAAAGGGAATTAAATTAATTTATTTAATCAGCAGAATAAAAACATAATACAAATAAACAATTTTTTCCTTTAGATTTTAATTTTATCGTGCTATTTAAAATTTCAGAAATATAATAAATTTAAAAATTAGGTTGGGGAAAAAGAAATCCATTATTTTTGCATGATATTCAAGAGTTTACTTAACATGTTTCGGATTGTCCGATTTGAGTCAAATATGTACCGTTTTGTTGTATAATCTGTTGTCATTTTAAAGGTAACTTCTTATTGCCTCTCTCATAGAAGTCTTGACCTTTAATGGCGAAAAACTCTAGTAATTAATTTTCCCAATCTTCTCTTGATCCCGATTTCTTATCACTCTGGAAATTTTTGCAATGCGAGAAAAAGGTGGTAATTGTTTGATGCTAAATGTGGACTATATGGTGTATGCATTAAAACTTTCAACTCAGCTAACAGAGTTTCTGGTGAGTCACTGCAGACGTGGCGTTGTCCTGATGGAACATAACACCTCATCTGTTGGCCAATTCTGGCCGTTTCTGGTCAGCCACCAGCTTCAAACGGTCCAGTTGTTGATAGTAGATATCTGAATTCAGTGTTTGGCTCTACGGAAGCCACTCATAATAAATTATTCCTTTCCAGTCCTACCAAATACACAGTAGAACCTTCCTGGATGTTAGTCCTGGTTTGTCCACCGTTTGAGCTGCTTCACCGCTCTTTGTCCACGATCGTTTTCGCACAATATTGTCATATGTGACCCATTTCTCATCCCCAGTCACCCTCTGTTTACGATATGGGTCGATTTCATTCCGTTTGGCCAGGGCTTCACAGATGGAAATTCAATCCATCATGTTTTTTGGTGTTAATTGGTGTCGCACTGAAACATCGAGTCTTTTTGAATATAACTTTACTCAAATGGCTCATAACTATTTTATGATCGATCTTTAGCTCCTGGGCGATGCTACGACTACTAACATGCCGATCAACTTCGATTATTTCTGTAATTTTATCGACATTTTCGATGACGGGCGTGGGTCAACTTTAACATCAAAAAAGCCTTAAAGGAATCGACGAAACCAAAATTGCTAGTAATTAGCTGCTGCAGTATCGACACCATAAACACCATTCACAATTTCAGCCATATGACCTGCATTTTCGCCTTTATCAAAGAAAAACTGTAAAACGTACCGAATTTTCTCTTCGTTGACTTCCATTTTTAACACCCAGTAACTCACAACTGAATGGACCAAACAAAAAAACAACAAAATAAATTTTTTAGTGTGAAATATCACCTTGAGAACAAGCATAAATTTGAAATAGTTTGATCGGTACTTCACGAGATATCGACGCTACAGCCATCTACGGAAAAAATAATGGATTTCTTTTTCCCCAACCGAATATATCATTTTGATAATTTAACGTAATGTAGAAAATTTGATATCAAAATTCTTCCACGGTTAGCACTTAAGCTAACTTTTTTCATTTCTCACATTCGAAATTTTATCATAATGGTTTCAGGTTTGTATAATTTAAACTTTTTTATAAAAAATTGTAGCTTGAAAAATAAATTCCTCTGATATAATGTAGCTCATCTACGATTTTATAATATTAGGAACACTCCAGTTTATACTTTACCGATAATTTTCGTTTTACACGGGAAAGGTGATTGAGTGTTTATTAAAGTCGCACTCCAAATCAACCTGAGGGCTATAGACGGAGGGTCTCGTAATTTTATATCATGGTTAAGACCTCTCAGGACCTTTAACAGATATCCGTGCACTCGAAAAAACATCCTTCTTCAAGCCAATGTAACTTAGCAGTAAAACAAAATAATTTGAAATTTTTACCACATGATATAATCATATATATTTACACTATTTCTAAAATTTTCAGAGGATTTGAGAAAAATTAAAAAAAAGTTATAAAGAAATAAAAATTGGACAATTTTTCAAAAACATGAAAATTAGTATTTTACACCGTGCAGGATTCTTCTGAAGTACAAAATTGATCAAAATTTACAAAATTAATTTTACTTGGTATAAAAATGTTCACTTTTGAAGCAATATTAATTTTTAAAAAATTTAGATTTAAAAAAAATATTTTTTTAGTACAATTATAAAGAAAATTTTAAAATTTTAAGAAAAAAAATTAATTAAAATTCAAATAAAAAAATTATGTTAATTTTTTTAAAAAAAAATTGATTTATAAATTATGAAGAGCCTTATTTTGATCACACGTGTATACGATTTCAAATTTATATCATAAATAGTTTCTGAGAAATCCTGCGCGCAAGCTAAAATGTTTTGTTTTGCGAAAAATGAAGTGATAAGAAAGAGATAGGGTTTCCGTTTAAGTTTCATTACTTATTTCTCAATAACTTCGGAAATTTTGACAGTATCAACACAATCTTTGTACCAAAATGCTCAGAAATATATAGGCTTTAACATTTTTTTTTCAAAAAATTAAAAAATTTGCAATTTAAGAGTTCTGAGAGGTTTTGAGTGACAAGAATGGAACCTGAGCTGGTCCCTTACTCTTCATTTTGGTTATTTGAGCTATATTTGCTGTTTGACAAAGGAAATGTTCCACTCTCCATCAAACGGACGTGCATAAGATTGGAGCTTACTTTAATTGGCAAAATTATCTTTGATTTACAGTTACATTTGGAACTTTTTCCACTCTTGTTAGC
>BMAV01022875.1:106400-156435 GCA_019973955.1 Trichonephila inaurata madagascariensis
GCAAGCACAATAAAAATGGGAAATGAGCAATTTAATTTAATAAGTTTGGAAAATCGATATTTATATTTTCTTCGTTTGTTTTGGGGGTTGAATTTCCTCCGAGTTCCATGTTAATTATGCAAGCTTTTATTATATAAATGTGGAAATCGTTTATATCTGAATTAAACGATTACAATAGATTTTCATAATTAATAGATCTTCTATATTTATGCGAGGAAAAAAAATCGACATTTTTCGGTTAGAGTAGAATTAAAAAACATGATGCTAATATTCCTTAAAAGTATGCTGAAAAAATATTTATTTTAACAAAATTAAATATATATAAATGTAATAATTCCCTTCATAGCATCCTTTTAATAAACACTTTTTTAATAATCTTTAAATAAGCTTTTAATTGTTAGGTTCAAAACTCTGATGCCTTAATCTTAATCGTAATCAAATAGTAATATTACATCAGAAAATCTCTTTCCAGCTCGTTTTAACCAATCACAGCTCTTGTTTCAAAGGAGTCACGCGATCTTCACTGCCTGAACTAAAAGCGAAAGTCGTTTTGTGCTCATCCCTTTATGTCTTTGTGTTTGTCTTGTAAAATGTCGCTACTGCTTATCGCATCTGTTATATGTGTAGTGTGGTCCATTCTCTGTTAGTATTTACGATGTGAATATTTATGTGTCTCATCAAGTTTAATAAACAAGATTTCCTGCCACAAAGGACTGCCTCATCAATCCCATCAATATACAACATCATAAATAACCAACGACTAATCTACATACCAGTAACCAACATAAAAAGGCCTCGACTACGCTACATATATATAGCATAGTAAAATAAAATTAGTATAGACAAATTTTAAATCTTACAAATCAAACAATGAATGAAAATCGATTTGAAATCTATAAAAACCCGTCAATATATAAGTAGACATATAAAAAGCCATTAAATCCAGATGGAAAACTATTATGTTTTCTAATTCTGTCACTGATTTAGGTCAGTGAAATAAGGTTAAGTTTGCTTTACAGGATCCAACCTTCCCCAACAGCAGAAAATTTCGACATAATAGGGCAATAAAAATATGAAGAAATGACTTAGAAAGAGAAAAACGAAATAAAGCCTAAAAAGCACATGTAAACTATGGTGCTATTAAAATAAATAAACTGAAATACATATATAAGAAAAACGACTCATTCATTACGAGATCTTCTGAACTATTTTACCGACCGACTTGAAATTTGGATAGCATATTTCTTCTGTTGAGTAGAGATTAGTTAAGAACGGGTTTTGTAGAAATCAATTCCCAAGGGGGTGCTATAGATAACAAAATTCTTGTGTTTGATTATTTAAGCCTACAAAATTGAAAATTAGTAAACATGTGTGTTTCTTTTCTTAATAACCTCTAAGAAGGGAATTGGCAGAACATCATGAAAAACCCTACGAAGTGGGTAGGTAAAAGCTAGTAATTGTAAAATTTGAATTTCTTTTTGCATTCATGTATTTTATTCATAAACTAAATATGGTAATTTATAAAGATAATGAAAAAAAAATATTCTAAACTGAATTTTCCATTATATTTCTAATTTGATGAAATTCACAGTACATGGATTGGAATATTAATAAATCATAGAGTATATACCTTGTAATAAAAAACTAATAGATATCTATATGTATATTAGATTAATGTATGGGATTTTACTATAAGCAATGTTAAATATTATCTAATTCAAGAATTATAAATGTGACAAGATTTTGAAAATACTGGGGAATTTAAAGATTGAGTCTTTCTCAAAAAGTGTTGACGTATATCATTACTGTTTCAAAGTACAATATGTATATCAAAAGTCTCTGTTTTTGAATATATCTGGGGTTATTTCATGAAATGAATATTTTTGTAGAACGGGAAAAAGTTTACATATCGAATTCTTTGCTAGAAAAATATAAATTTTATTTTTGGGATGACAGTATTTAAGAGAAAAATATTTTGGTAATATATCTGGAATTAGAAAGTAAAACTACGATAAAACCAAGTAAGTCCTATCTGTAATAATTCTTAAAGAAAAATGTTGGACATAGTAGCATTACAATTTTAACAAACTAATACTAAAATACTTACAACGATATCTTACAAAATTTTTCTGTATCAAAAGACATAAGATTTTTAAAAAAAAATGTAAAATTATAATAATTTGACTTTAAAAAACATTTATTAATTTTTATTTATATTTTATTCTATAATATACACTGCTGTTTGTAAAAAATGCAACACCATGAAGTATTCCTCAGAATTAAATGTGAACTTAACAGCAAATATCAATCATAGGATGTTACGTAAAATAGTAAGTTTTCAGAGCCTCCTCGCATGCGTGGCGTGCTTAGAGCCCTCTGAACTAGTGCTGAAAGCATATAAATAGAGGGCTGTACCGGGACGTTGAAAATAGTTAATGATTATTTGTTAGTGATGAACGCTTAGTGAGACATTAATATGCCTCCACGACGAAATAAGAAGAAATTCCAACATCTTACGCAGTTTGAACGGGGGAGGATTATCGGCCTTCAAGAAAGAGGATTTTCCTATCGCGCAATAGGAACTCGTGTGCAGTGAAACAGTTCCGCAGAGTGATGCGAGTTTGGAAGCAGTGGACCGACGAGCACCAAACAACTCGAAAAACTAGCAGTGGACGAAGGAAGGTGACGTCAGAGTTCAACGATTGACACCTGATCCGCATGGTGGTGAATGACCGTACAGCTTCCACTAGGCAGTTGACAGAACTATGGTTTACTGCTACAGGTGTGCTAATGTCTGCTTCATCAATTCGTCGACGTCTGCTACACCTTGGATTGCGTACAAGGGTGCCTATATACAGAATTCCCCTCACGGCAAACCATTGACGGTTTTGTCTGCAATGGGCTCATGAGCACAGAGCACGGCATGCGATTTGCCTCAAGTTGTCTTTTCAGATGAATCATGCTTCAGTTTGTGTTAGACGCTATGCCGATGAACGCTACATTCCAGAGTGCCTTATCGAACGTCAGAGTGGCCTATCCATAGTGGAGTCATGGTTTGGGGTGCGATTTCGTATCATGGACGTTCCAATTTGCTACGAATTGAGGGTAATCTCAATAGCAATAGGTATGTCCGTGAAGTGCTACAGCCCGAAGTCGTCCCCTTCCTTCAAAGAATCCCTGGAGCTATCTTTCAGCAGGATAATGCATGCCCACATATTGCAAAGGCTGTTCGAGACTTCTGTTCAGCCCAACACATGCAACTTTTTCCTTGGCCTGCTTATTCACCGGATATGTCGCCTATTGAGCACGTGTGGGAATCGGTTGGTCGATGTCTCGCTCGTGATCCGCGTCCTGCAGTTTCAAAAGACGAATTCTTGTTGCGCATATAAGCAATATGGAATTCTCTTCCAAAAGCGGACATTCAAAATCTGTTTGACCCCATGTCACGTCGTAGATCAGCACTTATTGCAGCGCATGGTTGATACACGAAATACTGATTTCGGACACTTTACACTGTTTCTTTGCTTTGAAAATTTCGTCATTTATTTGTACTAATACAAGTAGTTTGTGCATTAAATTTCATTTAATTCTGATGATTTCCTCATGGTGTTGCATTTTTTACAAACAGCATTTTATGTTATCGAATGAGAGAAAAAAAGAATGCCCGTACGCTGTACAAGCAAAGTAGTATTGGTCCAAATATAGTTCCCGTACGGCATGCTGGCAAAACAGGAAATGGAATAATTTTGATATTCATATGCACAACAATAAGTGTTTTTAGTTCTACTCTTAATTTTTGGTCATTTTTTCGCAGGCAAGATTTTACTTTGTTACGATGATTTTAAATTTTCCAGATTTCAAAAATATTTATGCAAATAAGAACTGAACTGAATTCTTTTTTATCTCAGTATTTAAAGGCGTTTTGGGGAGCAATCAAGATGGAGGATAAATATTTTGAACTATGTTACTTCCTGAATGTCAACTGCGATTAAAGCTATAAAGGGGAGTTTTATTTTTAAATAAAACGATTTTAGACTTATTTCTTGTTTCGAGTTCAATTTTATCATTTACTGTTTAAGTTAATTATTCCATTTGCTCTTGAACTTAATGCTGTTATGTATCAAAAATCGAGAATTTTAAAAATGTATCTTGTTAATCCTTGAGAAGGCGCGCTCGCTGTACTAACGTTGATGGTCGCGCGGGATAACTGATAACTAACTCCGTTTTTTATAATTATTTTATAATACATGATAAAAATCATTATGCCAGTGAATACTTCAATTAAGAGAAAGTATACTTAACTACTTTTAAGGACTTTTAAAATTTTCTTTGAACATTTGAGAAAAATTCCAATCGCAGTGAACGAAAATGTTTCAAATAAGCATGACTTTATTAAAGAACACAAATCCCAGTCACTTTTCGCTAACATTACAGGAATATTATTTGCAGGCAAAACTGTCATAATTTGTTCAAGTTATTGTACTTCTATCGTCCTTTGATGATAAACAAATAGCATGTTGAACTTTTTCTTGCATGTGTTTTTTTGAAGTGTGTCTTGCGGCACACTCTCATGGCTTCATACTTTCCTGATGGAGTTTTTTAGGTAGCATTTGAAAACTTTCCTTTCGACTCAAAAGTTTCATTTTCATCGCATTTCTCAAATTTACTTTCGCTATCATAATTAATATGCATTGTTTTACCAAGTTCTCTTGCTTGTTTCGTTTCAACTTCACCCAGTAAAGATTACCCCCTTTCAACTTCACCCCATTTCTCTCCTCATATTCTGTTCATTTACATTTATAAACCTCAATGAGTCATACGACACAGCAATCAAAACCACTAATTCGTTTACAGGGGAAAAATGCAGCCTGTTCATATAAAATATTTTGGAACAAAAGTTATCATTTGGGGAACTCAGTCACCCCAAGTACCTTAAGATTTTAAGAAAACGTTTGCTACTGCAAAAAAGAGAGATATATGAGACGAATAGATTTTAGTTCCCATGAAGGCCGTCACATATAGGAATATACTCTGACAAGGTCATTGGTAACAAATAAACAGTTTTCCCAGAATTACAGAATTCATAAGCGTGGGGTGACTCTATGCCCGACGAGACCACTCCCATGTTAACTGAAATAACTAATTTGATTCGTAATTCATCTAGTTTATTAGTTGCAGTGTGAGTTGAAATTCTGAAATAATTCCATCATTCCAGTTTATCGATTTCACGAGCATTTCTAAAGTGAAGTTCTCATAAGTTTAATTAAAATCACCATTTGTAAACTCTTTTCATAAAGTAACACTAAAAATTGAAATTGGAATAGATTTATCAGCATAACCAATAAGAATTTTATGTCTAGGGATGAAAAGGTTTGAAGCATCGGTAGCTTAGATGGATGAGCATGACACTGATACCACATTTAAGAAAACGCTCTTAAACATTTTTCGCCATCTATAAAAGGGAGAATCAGTAATGGCTTGCTGGGCGATTTAATATAATGGCCAAACTTGTTTGGAGTGTTCCTAGTAGGATGACAAAACTTTCTAAAACAATACAGAAAACCTAAAAATAATAGATACATTTTGTAGGAATTTTATGGGAACAGTTTTGGTGAACAGATTGCTTATATTCCTCAAGATAAAAGCATCTTTTTCCTATCTTCAGTGTTAATGTTGGAAAATTCAATAGTGAAAATGATTTATCTTATGAACTTATGATTAACCTTGCTCATAGGTTGCAATTTGTAAAAATAATTCCAGTTTTCAATAGAAAGAAATCCGAAATAAAAACTCGCAGGACAAAAATATAGATTCAGATTTAAGAAAAGCATCATGAATTCAAATCAAGATAAAATTCAATTAAGAGTGTTTGAAATAAAAACTCGCCCGATAAAACATAATTAATGATTACATAACAAGTAATATAAAAAAATTAAGTCAATTCATACTTAGGTCAACAAAGAAAATTTTTATTTTATAGTTAGTTAAGATATGCTATATTAGTTAAGATATATGCGGAGCAGATGTCAAACATATCACCTTAAATGTGACACATTTTAATAGTGTTATAATAATAAACATTTTGAAGCAAACAATATACTAACTGAAAATGTGATATATATTTTAAATTTATTGCTACAATAAATATATTTATGTTTTTAATTCATGTCTAGTGAGATTTTCTTTTATTCTTCAATTTTAATTTTGAACGTGCTTTGGTAATAAGTTATTTTAATTTATTTAATATAAAAATAGAACTTTTGTAATGTGAATTCTATTTCTTTGTGTTCTAAATTATACTTCTTTTCCACATTTTATATTAAGTCTTACTTCCTTCCAGTTTATTTGAATTTTTGTATGTTAATTTATTTTATTCGAGTTATGCCATTTGGCCTTGAGAATTGTCAAGTATTTCTTTTTCATTTAAAGATTTTTTACTTAAGGCGGGTTTTTTTCACTCTCTTTTAACGGGAGGAAAATTCGGAAGAATTTCAGTGTCGTTGGAAAGAATCAAAAATATTTGAATAGAATGTATTGTTGAGAAAATAGCTGTGCAATGAGAATTTAAATACTTAACTGGATAATCAGAGGAGAGATTTTTCGTAAATGGATGTATTTTAATTCACTCCGATTTAGGAAAACATTTTAGAAACTAATAAAATAGAATCGTCCTTATACTAACTGCAGGCAAAGCAAAATTCTAAGAAGATAGGAATAACACATTTCGTTTCATTTTTCATTTCGGAATATACAAAACCTATTATTGAGCAAGTTGTTACTGTTTCATTTAACAAATTTAGCTCGATAAAACTATAAAACCAATCAAATCTTTCTTTGAGATTTTTATATAAATATATAAAAGGATTTCACATCATTTGAAGTAAAAAATACGTGTATGGGGTCGATTATAATAAAATAAACTTTTTTTATTTCAAGGTGGAAAAACATTCCTTTTAAACAAAAAAGTGCATTTGTGTTTTGTTATGCAATGTAACTTAGAATAAATTAAACATGCTCTTAGCAATCGTATGGTTTAATTAAAATGTTTTAAAAGTTACAAGTTAATATTTAAAATGTTTTATACATTAATAGTTAAAGCTGTTTATAACTGAATAAGTAGAACTAGTAATAATTGAAGAATTACAACATTCTAGCACTGTCATTTTATGTATCAGTTCCAATTTAAGAAACTCTTTACTACTCAAATGTATTATTCGTTACAAATTTTTTTTTTAAATATAAATGAATATAGCAATGACTTATTAAAATATAAAACTTATTTCATCTCTTTTAATATCGCTCACTAAATCATATTTAAAAAAATAATATATTTTCCCATTTATAACAATTTAATTTCTAATATATTACTTGAACTTCATTCTGCCTCTTCCAATCCTTTTTTAGCTTAATTAACACGAAATTTATCAATGCGAATCAAGTTGTAATATATTAAAATAAATAAGATAAACAACAATGTGTTTGAATCTAAATTAGCTTCATGACTTCCATTTAAAAAGCAAATTTATATTCATAGCCAAAACAAGTAATATAAAAAAATTAAGTCAATTCCTACTGAGGAAAATTTTATTTTAGTTACTTTTTATTAAATAATTACAATTAATATAAGTATGTATATACACATGACATAATCACAATATTAAGTGGCAAAATAGAAAGCGATTTTTCTTGCAATTTCCCATTTTCCTTTCTATATAGTTTCTAATTAGATATAGTATTATTTTACCTTTCTTTTTTTTGTTTGTGTTATTAATCTCATTCATTCATTAAATTTAATTATTACAGTAAACTAGTATAGAAAGAAGAAATCACATTCCCAGAAATTAGGCCATTCCAGGTGGGATTCGAATCCAAGAACTTTGGATTAGAAGTCCAACGCGCTATCCATTGCGCTACAGGGTCCCAGCGAGCGATTTTCCTCTTTATATATGGTGTTGGACTACTATTTTTGTTTGTTACTATTTATTCATTAATTAAATTTAATTAATGAATTAATATTTGAAAAAAATTGTATTAACATCAACTGTCATCCACTACAAGTTTAAAAAATGTATTTGAACTTGAGTGGATGAATAAAAGTATTTTATTAACGATTGAAAATTTGAACAAGATATGTATATATAGGGAGAGTGTGAACTGATAGTAGGAATTGAAAAAGAGGTTTGTAAAACATATCATAATACTGAAAATATGGTATTTCAGAATTCCTATGCAATGCTGTATTTATTATTTTTGAATAATGGAGCAGAATCAACATCACCACTTAGCAAACTTCTTATTGTTAAATATCATGAAAGAAGAGCTTTGAGGTTCCAATTGGGAAATAGTACTGTACAAAATCTCTCTCTCTCTCTCTCTTTTTTGTTATTTTATTAGAATCAGGACTTGATTCGATTGAACACGATGGTAAAAACCCAGCTACATCAACCTTTGGTCAACTAAGTTACATTTAGATAGAGCGAACATTTTTTTATTTTGCTTTAGTGAAGTAAAAGGTACACAAGTTAAGAGCATAATTTTACTTCTTTATATAAATATATAAAATTTTTATTAAGCTCTTCTTGAAAACTGAAATGAATTGAATATGAAAGATTAAAGTATCGTTAAGATTGAATTTTTAGCAATCAAAAAGATAGGAGTTACATTGTTATAAACAATGTTGACTAAGGACAGCTTTTAAATAAACATAAAAGTAAGATTTAACCAGTTTTAAGTCTAGTCAACCTCCCTCCCTATTTCTGTTTACATTACTAAGAGAAATTCCATGAAATTGAATGGACCGAAGTTCTATAAATTCATTGTAAATAAAGAAGGAAACTTTCCTAGAGATACATTCGAAAATGCTTAGATCCTGGTGAATCAAAGACCCATGAACAAATTATTGCCAGATTCAATGATCCAAATATATATTCAAATCTAAAAAAAATAAGGCCAAATTGTAGCGTAGCAATAAGTGTAACATTATTTTTGCTAAAATATATATAAAAATGGAAGTTAATAACTAAACTATAGGAGTATATATGTACCCATCACTAACTTTTCACAATCCTCAAATACGTTCTACAATAACTTGCAAATCTAAAGTAATGTATTAGATTTAATCAATATCCTCAATAAACAAAATGTCTTTTTCTATTAGTCTTCTATGATTCCCCCTCCCTATGTTAAAAAAAGATAATCATGTAAAAAAAAATCAATGTAAATCCTTAGGCATGTTATGTGCTAGTTATCATCTAGAGATAATATCTACAATAATTGGCGGTTCGCATTTTGTTATGATAAAGAAAAATAAAATAATTTTTTTAATGCAGCTATGTACAAGTGATATTCTTTCCCTAGCAAAGAGTTGGCGAGAGACGCCATCAAGTGTACTTCGCACGTATAAAATCAAGTTGTTGTTGTCGTCGTGTGTTTTTATCCTGGGATATATATGAAATATACAAGCATAAGAACAGAAACATACAATACAAACAAAAGAATATAAACGTTTATTACAGATGATGATCCCAGCATATAACAAGAAGAGTTGCGCTGCTTTCTATTCGAGACCGGAATCCATTACAGGCGAAAGTCCGAGTACTTTTCCCGAAGAAAATACTACTATATCTTATTCGGGATTCGAACCCACTAGGTTACAAGTCCAGGGTTATATCCACCATACTGTCTGGGCGGCATATAAAATCAAGTGTAAAAATACATTGAATTATAATTGAAACAAAAAAAAACTAATTTTTTTTGTTTGGTTATTTTCGTCACACGTATAGATTGACCACAAAGAGAAGAACCTTATTTGTTTTCTTGGAGATTTGTTGAAAAGAGTGATAGATTGTATATCAGTGAGAGGGAGCATAAACAAAGTTTAACATTGTACTTATCAAAAAACTGAGATACCATGAATTTTGAGAGATCTCAAATTTTTCTCGAGCTTACCCTTTACAATAAAGCAACAGTAACCAACTACGAGTACGTTAATAATAAAGCATACACAAATCTCAGAAATAATAAATCAAAAAGTACAATATCTCCTCTCTTAGTAAAGGTCTGCTTAAAAATGCACACTCCAAAATTTGATTAAGTAAATATTGTAGACTTATTTCTTCATTCTGATGAAAATTGTGCGTGCCAGTTTACACGCTTCTAAGATAGGAAACATGTTTATTTATTTTTACTTTAATTATATTTTCTATCCCCTTAGCCTAACTCCTTTTTAATAAATTTTAAGCTATTTTCTTTCCCTGTATAAATTCAATTTATCTGCTATTATAGCGTGCAACCACATACTTTTATTACGAAACCCAAACACAAATTACTATTAAATACAAAAGGGTATTTTGATTTTTAAAGTATACAATGGATTGAATATTTTTGTTTAAACGTGTTATATTTTTGGGATATTTATAGCTCTTGCATAATACAATATTAAATGTTCTAAATCATTACATTTAGATTTGAATGTTGTAACATTAAAAACGTAACTTAATAACAATTTTATCAGCTTTACATACGAATAATGCAACGTAAAATTAAAAAAAAATATGCGTTTATATTTTCTCTTTAAAATTTCAGCCTTTATAATAAGGTTTAGAAATTTCAGTTTATTTTAATCGTACTAAAAATTTTCCAGTGTTATACATGTCTTTTATTTACTTAATTTTGTGATAGGCTTATGAGATTTAATATCTTTTTTGAAAAAGACTTCATTTTATCTTGCATATAACTTTAAAATCACTTTAGTGTGTGGGTGCCGTTGATATTGAATTAAGAAATATATTATTTTTTTCGTCAATGACTGTGTGTGTGTGAAATATTTTTCAATTTTTAATTAATTTTAATACAGTATAAGTAGCTCGTAAAAATAAAATTACGATTTAAGATATAGTTAATTTTCCATAAGACTTTGTGAAAGTGGGTTTACACATAAAATTGCAATTTCTTAAAATATTTATGAGTTTTCCTTGTTAAATATTTATTTAGCTAATAAAAAGTGAATGAATAATGCTGAAAAAGTCAATAATAGTAAGGTGACCATTTTTTTTTTGCAATGAAAAGGAGGATGAAAAATTTAAGAAAAAATTACAACTTAAATATATGAAACGTTTTATTAATTGAAACAAAAATATGCTAATTACACTTACATTTTTTTAAATTTTTATTTTAAAGAGTATTTTTCTCTTGAATGAATTTTTTTGTCAATATATCATTTTCTAACATATCGGAAAATTCGGGCAAAAAATATCATGCATACTGAATTTTACTGTAAGCACGGTAGCTAAAATATTTACATTTAATTTTGATTTCTCACTAGTCGCTTCACAAAAATCATTACCAACTGAAACAAACTCTTTCAACTGTTTCATTAGTTCTAGGGCAGCACAAAGAAAATTCAACAAGAATAATTACATTTTTATACGGAATGTGTTCATTTTTTAAATGGTTTAAGTAATTTCACCCATATTTTACCAATTTCTCAGCATATGTTGATTTTTCAATTGTTCTAATTTATTAGAATTTAAAAATACATTCTGTTTTCTTTCTTCTTTAAACAGACCATTGACATCGATTTTAGTATCAGGCATCTCTTTCGATAAAAACTCAACGTAATTTTCTATATCTGCCCGCTTTACTTGAGATCAAGTAAAAAAATACCATTGAAAACTGTTTTTTCCTGTGATATTTGTTTCAGACAATGGAACATCATTTTGGAAACATGTTTGTTTAATATATGAATACGGAGATTAACAGATCAGTTTTAAAATATTGAAAAGGTGGACAAAAATGAGGACACCTTTCGAGGAAGGACAGAACCTACAAAAGGAGGACTGTCCTCCCTAAAGGAGGACGGTTGGTCACCTTAATAATAGTAATAATAACAGATGCATGTTCAATGTATGTAATGACTGTTACTTTGAATTTTCAACATTCGATACAAAATGTTCATAAAAATCTTAAAAACACAAACTGAAAAGAATTAATTATATAATCTCTTCTTATTATCTAGTTTGTAAGAAATAAGAATTTAGAGCAGATAATGATTACATTTTGAGCTATACAAAATATAACGTATGCAAGATGCAAATCAGATTTAAAAATATATGCATAGCTTCTGAGAAAACAACAACAGTTTTGAAATAACTGTTGAAAAGAAAATTGAATATTTTTTATGTTTATTTTCTTTTGAAGATGACACAAAATGTTTTCCTTCTTAAGCCCCGTTTACTCTTT
The DNA here is from genome assembly GCA_019973955.1 of Trichonephila inaurata madagascariensis. NCBI lineage: Eukaryota > Metazoa > Arthropoda > Arachnida > Araneae > Nephilidae > Trichonephila > Trichonephila inaurata. The sequence goes on from BMAV01022875.1 coordinate 118,641, forward strand.
CGACTGACTCTGTAAGCTATATTGTAAGCAAGAGAAGTGATTTCCAAAGTGGGATACACAAAGTGATACTTGGAGGAACGCCTAAGAAGTAGGCTCACTATCATTTGCTATAGTATGATCGTGTATCACGTGAATGTGAATTTCTAATACTGTTCACTAGTCTGGGTAGCTCAACATCAATAAATTACAGTTTAAAAAAAATTAAAAACACGTTTTTATGGTTAATCAAACTAAAAAGTTAGCATATATATATATAATTCTTAATATAAGAATAAAATGTGATTAACGAGAAAATTAATGTCCTTTTGCTAAAAGTGTGGGATGCTCGATATCAATTGTTATAATTTCTTACTAGTTCTTTTTTGAGAGTTAGTGTAAAAATGTAGTACAAAAGACCCCACATGCTTTTGCCAGAATGACGTTAATTTTCTCGTTAGTAATTTTATTCTTATATTAAGAATTATTTTTTACTTATTATTTCGATTAACTATAAAAGTAGGTTTTCTTAGTTTTTTTAAACTATAATTTATTTTTCATTTCTTAGTTCGATCTGCAATAAAATCGTGTTTTTTTTTTAGATTTTTAAACTATCATTTATTCATTGATGAATTAATCTTAAATGCTTCATTTCTAAGAATCTGGAATACCCATTGGTCGATGCGTCGATACGGCCTGGTTTGCAAAATGTAGGATCAGCCGACTGAATGTGTTTGAAATATTTCATGCGGAAAAAGGTGTAAGGTCATTCATATTTTTCACTAAAAAGAGCTCAGTATTCTCTCTGAAACTTGCATCAGTATTAGACATAAAAGTACATGTTTCGAATCGAAGAGTTTGTGAGAATTTATTTTTAATCCGGTGAACACTCTAAATCAATTCTCAGCTGATTTGGTAAAAGGAAGCAATGAATGAGGTTTCATTCCACAGATTTGACAAGAGAATTTAGAAGAACAGACTTTAGGTCTGATTTTCAAGCAGTTAGAACATAATTTATTTTTTTTCGCATGCTCGAGTCTTTTTTTATTTCCATTTTCAAGAAAACTGGGCACTTGTTAAAATGATAAAAAATGGCAAACGCATCTTTCCCTTTTTCACATAAAGAGAACACATTTTTATGTTTGTTGTATTTGTATTTGTATTAACCATGAGCGTTTTCGCTTTTGAGTTGTAACTTAATCTTCTAGTCTCTAAATCTAGAAATGGGAAATCGTTAATCTTGATGATTCTGATCAGGACAATGGAACACATTTTTTTATTACCATATTGTCATCAGTCTTTGACAAGTGTGCAAAATTTCGAATTAATCTGACCTTTTAAAGTGGGTAAAAATCGAGCTCAAAGCTTTCGTTACATACAGGTGAAGCTAATAAAAGCGTATCCGACTAGGGGAGATAAATTTTTCAAAAATTGATTTTCTGAATAACTGTATTGTTTTAAAGAACATAAATAGGCTTAAAAAGTCAAAACCATTAAATAACTAACATGTATCACCCTTTTTTTTGAAAAAAAAAATTATTTATAGGAAATTTCAGCAAAATTTTTTAAGTTAAGAAAAACGTTATAAATAAAAATAAATTGCACATTATGCAATTTTAATGTCATTGATATACTTGATTTCTCTGAAGTGTCACAAACCGTAGGATAAAAAATATTTTAAGAAAAATAAATATTTTATTAGCATTTAAATTTGATGGTCATGATTTTTCGTCAAAATTACTGCATGTTCTAAGCTAAAAAGGGCTGTAAACTGTGATTAAATGTAGGGTGTCTTAAAACTTGTGGTTTGTTACACTCTGAAGGGCCCACAGCAAATATGATATAAATTTTACTGCATTTGATTGGATTATTTAGAAGATATCCCGTTTTTCGTGCACAAATTATCATAAAAAGTTCATTCTTCAAAAAACGAATTAAAAAAATATTTTTATTAGTTAGATAAAGTAAATGCTATAAAAAGAACTTAAAAAACTATCTAGTTTTATGTATTAGTCCTTCTTCCTCAATAATCAATTTCTTTTTCCCCTAATGACCCAAACAACACCAAACATCAAACACCTAAAAAGCACTTTTTCAACCTAGTCGGATGCCTTAAAAAGTATCATGCCGTGTTAGGTACAATTTATAATTATTTTCTTCTTAAGGGTACGCGATGAAAAATAGTTAGGAGATCGCTGAGTTAGAAGACGAAGTGTTTGTTTCATTTTTAGTTCATCATCATAAGCCAATAAAAAAAAATTAATATTGATTTCACTAGAGTAAGTGCTTATTTCTATCACATTATAAAGGAACACGACGCTATTGGCGATGGACCTCATTATTCCGAACCACCGTTAAGCGACGAGAATGTAACCTAAACTAGCAATTCCTTCACCAAGATAGCACATCACATCAACGGGAGGACTTCGATCAACTATTTAGCTTGCATCAGCTCCTCTACACAGTGCCGCAGTCCCCAGCGGCATCGGGTTCGAATTCATGATACGCCGGCCAAGATTGGTGACCATAGCCATTAGGTTACTGCTGCCACATGTAGTATTAATATTTACACTGATTTCATATCACAAGATATATAAAGGAAAGTGACAAAAAACAGAATCTTAAGAGAAATAGATTTCTAGTACATATGTCGTCGGAAAATGATAAATTAGGAATCTCATCAAATCCCTAAGGGAGATGATCACTTGACGGTAGATGTTAAAATAATGTTTCTTCAAGGACATTTCCCTGATAAAAGTAAGGGATTTGAAAGAATCCCTGAGCTGTTTCAGTGAAATGAGGAAATAATATTGTCAAGAGTTTAAAAGTGTTTATTTAACAAATATGGTGCATTATTAAACGTAGAAGTAAGTAATACAACAATAGTCAATGACATACAAATTATTTATTCGAAACTAATTAACAAATAATTGTAAAATTAGGCTCGTAATCAATCCCTATGTTAATTCTATGGTGCTATTTTTTTAAAGATATGGGGTTGATATTTAGGGGATCGATAGTACTACCTGTATGGTTAGGAAATAGAAGGACTCGACCCTCCCCCCTCCGGGTGTCTCCCCTCCTGGACAGCATTTTACTAATGCAAATCCTGACTAGTTCATCATTTCACTGAAACAGTTCAGGGATTTGATAAAATCATTTACTCTTTCATCAGGATAATAACCTTGAAGAGACGTTATTTTAATATCTCCCGTCAATTGATCATATCCCTGTAAGAATTTGATGAAATTCCTAACTTCGTCCTTTCCCTGCGACACATACATACCTTTGCTAAATTTTCGCGGAATAAATATTAAAAATACATGATGTTGCCGAATTAGATCGACAAATTAAGAGGGGTGATAGTAGGGAGCATGGGTACGAAAAATCACCACAGAACATGGAGTCGCAAACCGCTTTTAGTTGGAGTATTTAGCTATTTCGCAAAATCAGATATGAATTGCATGATGCCGAGTGGAAGGAAAAGGGAAAATAAGAGGTCAGAAATACATTTATTACACGTCATGTATATTTACAATACGAGCAATGAAGGCATCACAGATCAACCTCAGAATTGAAACGACAAGTGATTGTCACAGGAATTGTTCGTACACCGTGAAGCCATAGCAAAGGCAACACCGAAGGCAAGGGATTGTGAGACAAGTTGAAACAAATTCAATATGCTGGAGTGACTTGAGATCTTCCTCTGTAGCCACCGGCATCTCATTCATCAGTTATTTTAAGCGGCCTTAGAGAAAGAAATCCAAGGGGTAGAAGTCTGGGGAGTGTGGAGGTCAATGGAGGACATGTTGTAGGTAAACTAGGTATTTTGCAGCAAGGCTCATTGTCCTCCCAACAGCTACTATTATCGCGATTTTCCCCGAATAAACGTGATTTATGACCCCATGTTCTATTGTGATTTGTCGTTCCCATACTGCATACTATCAACCCTCTGAATTTATCGGTCGAATTCGGAAACATCTGTACATTAATTTTTTACTATTTTTAAATTTTTATCTTACCATTAACATATTATTTTTAAAATATGTTAAAAAATTCTTTAAAGAAACAATACTATAGTTAAAATACCACTGAAAAAAATTATAAATAAACAATCATCCCCTTTCAACTCAATTTTAGAGATATCAAAAAGATAAAATCTAATATCATATTATAAATAATCGACCAGACTTCTTTAATATCAAAGATAAACAACAAGTATTGATAAAAAAAACTTAGAAAGCACTTTTCTGTTTTCCTTTCTAGAAACAATAGAAATTTACGCATACATTCCTTAAAAGAATTTTCGAGTGTATGCATAAAAATGTTTTTACTCCATAGCTGAATTGATATCGATATTTCTTTCCCGCTGGTATGTCGCGTTTACGTATTCAAGTCGGTATTTTTCATCGATAACTTCCAAACTTTTCAATCGATTCTTTAGGAATGCAGAGCACGAGAAGACCTGGGCAACCTCCAGGTTATCGATTCAAGGGGTTTTCATCGTTTTCCATATTCTAAACCATATCAGTGTAGTAAGGGAATTGAATTTTCCTGAACAAAATTCAAATCCAGGTTAATTTTTATAACTGTAACAACACGATTGTTGACTATATAAAGTAGAACAGACACAGGCTTGAGAGTTTCTTCCTACATTTGTAGTTTTTACTACTTCCAGTTTTTTTTTAAAAAAGAAGCAATTATTGATTTGTTTTCTAATTTAATCTTTTAATTCATGGGGTCTGTTTAGCAGAACTAGTCAATATTTACTAGGAGAAAACTGGCTTTGTAGTTACAAGACTGCAATTTCAATCCTTCGAGGGGCATCGATAGAAAAAAAATGGAAAATATTTCATTTAAGCTCCCTCTTTCACATATACACCACAGTGGGTCAAACTTTTATTTATAAATGTCATTAACCCCTAAATCAGTGATTCCCAAAGGGATATACATTGAGCCCCTAGGGGTCTATAACAACCTGCAAGGGGTCCACGTGAGCGAAAAAAATTTGGTGGTCCATGAGGTGTCTATGTGAAGGTGTCTTTCATTAAACTAGATCATGGCTTTAATTTTAAAAGACGATTTAATCAAATGGAAACCAGATTTTACTTATTTAATAGATTTATTTATACTAAATTTAATGAGATTAATTTGCAGTTATAAGGTGACAGCACAAATTTTATTTAAAAAAATGACCTTCCTTTCAACGTTTATTGCCAGAATTAAGCTAAAGGAGTATAATATTGGACATCACGAATTTTCCCAGTTTCTCAATTGGCCACTGAAAATCAGCCAGGAAAATGACGTTTTAACTTATGTACAACGTTTAGATACCTTTTAATCAGATTTTGTAACTAGGTTTGAGAATCCTTTGGTTATGGTAATTACCACAGTAGGCAATGAATTTATATGGTCACATTGTATAACAACAAATGTCATATTACAAGAGGAACTGATTGGAAAAGGTAATAACGGAGATCTTACTGTTAAGAAACGGTGGCAGTGACATCTTAAGACATAGGCCAACTGAGCTCGGGCCCAGGGCCTCGCTTTCGGTGGAGGCCTCGTTTCGTTTTCGACACTGTCTTAATAAGATGATGATCCGTATAACTTTAATGATCAAATATTATTTCCGTACTGCATGTCAACTGGTAAAATTTTAAACTGCTTATCAATTGGTAAAAGTGGTAAGACTGTATTATTATGTGACGACCGTTGTCAATGTCTAGGCCTACGCCTAATACCATAAACAATAATTTAGGTGAAATGCAGCCATGGGTCGAGCAGTTTTTTGTCTAAGTTTGTGAGATTGTGAGTCGTGCACATTTAATTGTTTTAAATTACCGTTTGTACGAGCATTTGACAATGCTTGGTATATACTGTCTACTTTTAAGAATCAAAGGTAGAGCCTACTTTTGTATATAGGCCCAGGGCTTCAAAAATATTAAGATTTCTCTGGGTCCTGGGCCTCAAAAAGTCTTAAGATGCCACTGCACTGCTGGTCTTTATTGGCCCCAGAACTCAATAATGCCACAAAATCGTGAACATGTCCACTAAGATACCGCGACCACTATTCGATGACTCATCCACAATGAAAAGTGTTTTTCTTGTGACCCACAATAAAGTTAATTCATAATTATGAGTGATTTTTTTAATGTTCTTTTAGAATATTTGGTTTCATTTTGTTTTATTGAAGACTTCAAAGGTTTGTTTTTCTCAAGTTTTCTATTGACTGATTGTCATTTTAAGCCACAAATAAAAGAAATAAACAAAGATATTACTGCTTTTAAGGGGACAGAGTACGATTCAATTGACAAAAAACGGTCAAAAAATCAAATCTAATTTTTTTAATCTGAATTATTTTTTATATTCTTTTCTATAACCTCACAAAATTTAAAAGCTCTAAACTTAAAAACGCAGAATTATGATAGCTTTTACGTTCGTTTTTATTCACATCCTTATGGCAAATTAAAACTTTAAACTTGCTTATCTCAGAAAGATAAAATTACTATTTCAACTTCGTTTAAAATGCTAAGGCTTTTTTTCTATTATTCCTATTGCTTTGAATTTTTTTTGACCAATTGCTAATAGTACATGTAACAAAAGTTAATATGCATTTTTGAATCAAAGCATTACTTATTTTTTTAAAAATAATTAAACTCAAAATTTATACATTTTTTAAAGAATTTTCAATAACCATTCATAAACAGAGAAGTATAGTACAAATATTAATTCTGTTATCACAAAATCCATACCTACTTTTGTTATACATAGTTTAACGTACTTGTAAACCAAATTTCATGCGTGTACGTAAATTATTGTAGGAGGAGTAGTATTTTAAAATCACTTCACAAATTTATGTTTTCTCAAAAAATTAAATGGCTAGCTTCTTATAAATTTTTGAGCCTAAAAACGGTTTTACATAGCATACACACATAGGAGACAACCAAAAAAAAAATTTTTCAAAATCCAATTAAAATTTTTGTGTAAATCGTACCATGTCCCCTTAATCCTAATATAACGGATTATTAACCTAAAGATGTGAGTTTCTAAAGCACGGTATAATTATATTACAAGCTTTAAAAATCACCCAAAACGTGAAACAAATATTACCCTTCTATATTTTATAAATTATAAAGAAAAATGTTAATTTGTCTTATATATTTATATATTAAAAATCTAAATTATTTCTAGAAAGTTATTTACTATTATTTGCGAATAATATTGCTAGTTTTTTCAAAATAATAATACTATCCTTTTTTCTGTACTTTTTTATTACCAGTTTTATTACCAATTTTATTTTTTATGACACTGGTGACTAGTTCCGTTATTATAACCACAAGGTTACTTCGGCCACCCTGATTTATTGAATAACGACGGAGGAAAATGAAAACTTTACAAAATTTAAATAAATATTTAAAACAATGTTTAACAATTATTATCATTCCATAATGGAACAAATCGATAAATTTGTATGAAAAATTAATCAACAATTTTATTAAAACGCAGAAATTGATAAATATTTTAACATTGTTTTATATTTTAAGGTATTGGGATAACGGAAAATAGTGAATATTTGTAAGAATATTCGATGTACTATGAGATAAGAAATTGAATACATTACTGAATATATAAGGAATTGAATACATTACTGAATATATAAGGAATTGAATACATAAGGAATTCGATACATAACGAACATATAAAGTATTGCTATACAAATATTACATACATACTTATGTATGTATACATATTTCTATACAACTATGTATACATATAATGTTATTATTTATACATATATAATAGAAAATATATATATTATTACACATTTCCATTTTGAAAATTAAAGATAGTGAAATAGGAGAAAATTCCATACTGTAATAGATACTAAACAATTGAAGGATATTATATAATATTAAAACGCGGTTATGTACTGCATACAATATATCCTTCTTAATATTATATTGCATTATATTAAATTTATGTAAAAGTCGTCTAAGAATAGAATAATAGTTCTGTGCTTACCTAAAAACTCCAAATTTATGCGTCTGATGGTGAAACATTAAGTATAAAGAGATGGAATAAAAGTTTTCTATAACTGATTAAAAATTGTAGCTGTTAATTATGTACGATAATGTTTAATCGAAGATTCTACTTTTCATGTCTTTATATTATTCTGTGTAATTTAAACTAAATGACCAGTAAACTAAGTTTCTTTTTTACAGAATTTTTAAAAGTTTATAAAATCGTATTAAAAAAAAGAAATGGCGAATTCCCTAGAGTGTGAAATAAAGGTTTCAGTTGAGTTATATGTTATTTTAAAAAAATATCTTGTCGATGTTGGTATTGGGGATTAATTTTAAAAGAGAAAATTCAATACCCTTTTTCGAATAAAATATATTTTAATCAGGTAATTTAATATATTGCTAAATTACGATGACACAAAAGTTAAGTATTTAGCAATCATTTTTAAAAGCAATTATATTATGGTGCATTTCAAGATTTTCGAATAGTTGATATGCGTCATTCATAATAGACTACATATAAATCGTTCCATTATGCATAAGTTTTAAAATGACTCGCAATTTGAATCTTAACTCTGAATCATTCCAACAATTTTATTTTGATTTGTCATTATTAACTCATGATGTTTAAATTATAATTTGAGAAATCAGATTTATCTAGAGTTAGGATAGATAGCTGAATGAAAATTACACAGGAATATGGAATATAACAGTATCTTGTCATTTAACGCTCTATACATGAAATACGTGAAGTGGAATTACCGATAACTGTGTGAGAATCATTACTGTGAATGGAATCATAAATAATAAATTCCGTAAGATAACTAAGATACTATTGCTATATTATAAAATAATATAATAAATAGAACGAACGTTTTTTAATGGGGATAATCTTATTTCTTAAAAAATTTAGCACGCTTTTTCTTAAAATAGACATATGTACAATATACAAATGTGTTACAGTAAAATTGTGAAAAAAATCAATCTGTATTGAAGTCATAAGCAAGTGTCAAAATTTTAATAACAGTAATGCATAACTCAGATATAAGATAAACCAGTGTATTTTATTGCAAACGCAGCAGCATTGTTTTGTGAAAATCACTGGGATCTTCTAGAAACGTTTATGATGTAAAAAAGCATACAATTTAATTTGTCACTAAAACGCACACACAATCTGGTCATTTTTCTTAAGGAAGAAGTTCTCCAATTTTATGAGAAATATAAATGTAATGGTAGTTCAGGGATGGCCAACTATTTGGGAAGAGTGCCACTATTTGATAAAAGAAAAGTTACGCGTGTCACGTCCAACTTTTCCAACAAACAAATATGGAAATGTGAAAAAATTGTTACTAATACGCTTATTTTGGGATTTTTACGCTAACAGCACATTTTTTAATGCAAGTCTATGCAGTCGAAATTCTAAAATAATATAATAAATAAGACGAAAGTACAAACTTAGGTATTGTTGCTAATAAACGTTTTAGAAGTTCACTCAACTAGGTTAATTATAAAATAAAAATGAGTAGCTTGAATCATTTAATTCAAAACAATTATTAAACGCTCAGTATTTACATAATAAGGCTTTTGAATTTCTCCTTTATTTTTTTACCGAGTTATCTTTATTAGGATTAGCTTTTTCAAATGGTAACAAAATTAAGTTATTATAGGTGTACGTGAACTAGTTTCAAGTCATATTTATTTTGTTATGTTCATAGCAGAGAACCTTAAATAAAAAACATATTTGGATCCAAATTTTGAGGTTTTTTGTCTGAGACAATTCTATTCCAATAAAATTGTAAAAAATGGTTATTTATTATCTTTTCAATTTTTTAAGAAAAATTCACTAGCCTTCGCGCGCTACTGTTACAACTCTACCGTGCCACGGGTTGACCATTCCTGTGACAGTTTATGATATGTATTATTATACATTCATATTATTCACTGAAATCTCCGGAATTTTAAACAAGTTGTGTTGGATCTATTCGCGTACCTTCCTCTAACCCTCTTGGGAAATCTTTGGGCTACCAATTCGCGCTATTCACAACCAACCCTTCGGAAGAAGAAATCGTGATATGCAAATTAAGTTTACTATATATATAGTCGAAGTTTTCTAGCTAGAATTGAGTAGAAGTGGATGCAAACCAGAAATTAGGTGAGATTGTTACTGACAGGTATCATTTCTGAATTATTGTGAATAAATACTTAGTAAGAGAAAGTTTTAAAGTGACGATTGATCACTGAGATTAAATTAATATTAGATAAAATCGGATGATAGATTAGATCATATATAAAGTAAGGATTGCGTTTGATAGTCTCCTAATCATTCGTATATTTCGTCGTTGTTCCATTTCGGGTTAGCATTGAGACATTCTCTTACTATTATTGGTCGAAATTGTGTCTTTTCATTGTGTGATAAATAAATAGATTAATTGGATCATGTTGAGTGTTTCTTCTCCACTTCCCACACATCGAGGTGCAAGCCTCTCCCAACCTTCTCATTGCAATAAATGATGGAAAGTTCTAAAATGAATATTTTTCTTTAATAAAAGTTTCTTTGACTTTTTACAACAAAAAAGCTCAAATAACTTAACTTCATTCCCCTTGTGATAGTACTTAACACAAGGGTGTTAGAGGTGAAGAAATCTCACAAGGTGTATGAATGAAATTTTGTATGCTTAAAATAATTCAGAGATTAAATAATCCTGGATGACACATTCTGAAAATAGATGCTTCAAATAGTACTTAATTTCTTTTTCTCATTATAGAATTACTGACTTGGCACATTGCACATAGATAACAGTTCATAAAAAGGAATGATAATTCATCAGTCACACATCATTTTCAGAACTTGCGATTATTATGCATTGGAGGTATACAGCTACTTTAGTTCTAGAGTTGTTGAAAAATGTGTGATGTACAAAATATTTAAAATAGTATTTTAGATAAGTCATGTTGTTAGATTAATCTTAAATTATATGCTAATGAGCTCTCATTAATTTATGTCAAGAGCGAATTTACTTACACACATACAAACTGACGAAATCTAGTCATAATGAAAATAAAGCAGCATTATAAGATATAAAATATGAGACACATGCATTTATTTTTTGATAGATTAAATAAAAACTACCGAAGTAGTATCGATATATAAACACATTTAAAAAGTGGAAATTTTCAAATAAAATATTGCCTCGAAGAAAAATTAAAAGAGAAGAATGGTTTTATTTAGGATGAATAACAACTTTAAAATGCAGCGTGTTATTCTTGATACATTAAGAGACAAATAATGATAAAGTTTGCCATGACTTAATAATAATAGAAGGAAAATGTATTAAAAAATAACATTTTACTTTATAAAATAAAGAGATACGTAGAATGTAAAAGTCATTTTTATTGAAAATAATGACAAATGTAATTTTTTCTTATTTAAATTTAGAAAACACTAAAATCGCCCTGGATTGTTAATCAAAGACCCTCTCCTTGAAAAGATCTCTCAAAGAATATGTTTCACACATATTGCCTCCGATAAATACTCGTAATGATAAAATACCGTCCGAAATTATTTAATACTCCCAAAAGAACAACTCTTGAATCGTAGCTATTGTTTCAAACATGACTAGAATTAAGCAATGTGACTCAACTAAGACATTGGATGTATGAGAAAGAAGAATGCCAAAGCAACCCATCTGAGCAGCGCTGTTAACAATTACTCAGTTTTGTATATCTTCCTTTCTCGCAGGGAGTGACGCGGCCAGAAAAGAATGCTCCCTCCACCCCCAAAGATCGTTCACCTCCGTGACCTCATCTCCAGTTGGTCCCCGGCATCATTTATCAATATTGGCCAGATCCCACACACGTGCTTCTTGCGCCAAACAGTATCCATCTAAGGTTACGGAATCCTCCTCAGACACGCTCCTCCTCATACTAATGGAAAGACGTCTAGTCTGGCTCATTTGGCGTCTTATCGCCCAGTTGGCAGAAGCACACGAGAACGAATTTTTTTAGATAGAAGCTGAGATAATAGTGAAGAGATATGGTCAATCAGGATCTCCGATTTACTTATTTCAGCGCCTTATGCCAAAATAATTATTCAGCGTCTCATACTAAAAATAAATTTATAGTATTCAATTAAATATTAACTGCTTTATTTGTAAAATGCAATAAATAATATAAAATTGAATAACGAAACTGACAAATTTGTAATTATTTTTTGCTGCATCTCTAGACCATTGTTAAGGTCGGATCTGTAGGAAACTGACTTTGTAAATATCAAGTAGTAAATGAAATAGTGTGATATTTTTAAGGGAAAATCAATGGTTTATATCATTTTATAGCTTACATTACTTATTTAATTTAATCTTGATTTTTGAATACATATTTAATTTTTAATTAGATTTTCGGCTGCTATGATTAATTTAATAATTACAGATTGAGATAATGTTAGATACAGTCACACATGTGTAATTACTGTTCAGAGAACCTTTGTTTTACATAAACTGAAGCCTATAAATGAAACTAGTAATTGCACTTTTTATTATGGAACGCAGTAAATTGTATTAGATAATTAGTTACATTAAAGTTTTATGTTTTTTTGTATTAATTTAAAATTACTGCCCCTTAAATACATATTTTCAATAATAAATTTCTAGGAAAAATAAAAAAAAATTTCTTTAATGTTTTTAAAAAAAAATATTTTTCATTAAGAAGAAAAATACATGCACCCGAACACGTTGCAAATGTCCAAATTCGATCAAGACATATATTTTTATTTTACTGAATAGAGCTGTATTTTTTCTTTACGAAACATACTTTTCTTTGTTTCTACCCTACCTAGAGGTCAAGTTACGATCAATTTTAAAAAGTTAGAAAAACAGGAAGTGGGTCTTTGATCTACCAGAAGTAGACCTTTAAATTGCTAAAAATCTATCATGGCGACTCTGATAACTCAAAATGTCACGAATGTATTTCTGTAACACTTTTTGAGAGCCCGATATTTATGTTATTTTCTAAAGAATGTACTAAAATATTTCTTATTGAATGAATACTTTTTGAGTTATAGCTTGTTATTTAAATAATGGTCTCATAAAGAATGTAACATTTCTTATAATGTTTACTCAATCAGTTCTAAACTTATCAAATTTTGATAAAACATTAAAATTTTAGTACATTTTCTAGATAAACGCATCTAATTTATTTTAGTGATACTTTTACTAATGTATGGTTTTTACTTTTTTCTCTAATCGTTTTGAAGTTTTAAAAAAATATTGCTGAAATTTCATTTATAATTGTAAGTTTTGTAAAATTCAGGTAATTTATTTTAAATATTGTTAGTTAAATAGTAGTATTCATTGGTATAATGAGTCCTAAAAAAGCATTTCTAATGTTTAAATATGCTATTTTGTTAAAAAGTACCCCAAACGTGTTCGGATACCTTAAAGTTGCAAACAGTGGTATAAGTAAAAAAATTATACGCAGCTTTCATTTCTCGCATGGGAAAACAAAGCACAGATATAAGTGGTTCACTGCAATACTTACACAATGAGACAAAGAACGTCTCAGGAATAGATTTTGTTCCAGTTCTTACTTCAATTAAATGTCGTAAGTTAATAGTAGACCTGCTTGAAAGACTTGACGATTCAAATTCCACAGCGTTACTAACACCTCATGCAACTGGATCTTTCATTTCAAATGAGGTAACACTTGGAATTGATTCGCATTCTCATTCAATAACAGAATCAGTTTGTACACAAAAAAGGTCTAGAGAAGCATAAGAACTAGATTAGGTTATCAAAGAGGGATATTCAACAATGATTTGAGACACTGTCATCAAAAATTCAAAAAAGAAATGTCTCTTTTTTGAAAATGGAGGGAGGCATGATGTGACTACCTTGAAATAATGTACTTCTACTTAATGAAGAAAAACCTACTATTGTAGTCTGAACGAGCAATTCCTTCGACAGGACAATTTGTAACAAAAATAAGAAGCCGTTTAAACTAGTGCCAATTTTTTTAACTTCATGGACCAGTAAATTCATATTTTAAATACCACGGAGCACTAATAAGACCACCGCGGACTACTAATATACTTATGCGACATACAGAACAGTAAAATATTAGAAGAATATGAAACGAGGCAAAATCTGTAGCTAAAACAATACAGCTACAGTGGTACGACTTATTTACCGTGGCGTTGTTGTATGAAATGGCATTATTCTATGAAGTAGCGTTTTTATAACTTTTAGCGTATTGTTATGAATTGAATTATGTTTCAAAGCATCTTAAAACATAACTTAACGTGATGGACAAATATATTCCACATATTTTTTTGCGGATCAGGGAAATTTTCTCGTGGACCGCTAGTGATCCACGGACCACCACCTTGGTGACCTCTGATTTAAACGACGAAGAGACGCTGGGCCCACTATGTTTTTTAAAAGCTTATTATCAGAAACTCAAGAAATGAAGAAATGTTATTTTTTTAAAAATTTCACTATGTATTATTTTTATTTGTTTTTTTTTATGATGAATTAACTTTTATTTTGATTTTTTTTCAATAAATAATAATATTAAACTAAGTTTATAATTATGTTTTCAGTTTTGTTATGTTTTTTTAACTATGCTAATGTATAAGTATTTTTCATAAATAGTCCAATCCTAATCCTGGGACCAATATCGGAATTGAAAATATATCACGGGATTGCAAACCCTGCAGAAACGCATGTGCATTGGTTATTATTGCCATTCCATTCACATCAGGTGGTTCGCTATTTTTTTTTTTTTTTAAAAAAAAATTATTATATATATCATTGGGTAATCTGTTTCTCATGAAAGAGAAAGGAAAATCAGTGGGCGTTATAAAACTTGAATATAATCTAGATTTCTTCATCTTGGATGCTCTTTCCGTATATGAATTTTTTTTAATGTATTCTCAACTCTTCTTGGTGAAGAATCTCTTATAAGCGTACATCAGTGCTTCTCAAACTTTCACTATTGGTGACACAATATTCAATCATAATTTTCATCGCACCCCCTCCATACCATAACAATGTGAATTGAATTAAATAATACTATACTTTGACGCTAAGACTACAATACGACTTTAACCCCTTTTGTGCCACCGGCGCATATAAACGCCTCACTCAGCCAAAGCGTTAATTGCGTTGGACGTATATATACGTTTCGCAAATTACGATATTTTCTGAGTACTGCTATTCAGGAAATTATTCCGAAGGTTTTGGAATGCAATAAAAATACATTGACAGTGTTTGTGAAGGATTTACTTACTTCAGAGAATTTGCTTATTTATACCTTTACCCTCAATACATCACATATGCACGCCTACGGGGAAAACAGTGGCATTGTGGAGTGAATCACGTGTTTAAATCGACAGTTTAGGGATTAATTATAAACCATAAAAATGTTCAAGATAAGTGTTAATTTTTGTATATAATTTTCTATATGACAAGCCCAGATGGGGACAATATTAATTATTATAAACTTGTTCTTAACTTAGTAGTGCTAAGTTAACTATAAAACACACTGTGTAATACTGATACATTTATAAGTATATTATATCAGTGTAAAGCTGTATTTATTTCTTATTATGTCAGAAATTATTTTGTTAGTTTACTTTCAGCAAATTAATAATTTAGTTTAATAATCTTTCATTTTTGACTTTTCAATATACTCGCCCCCCCTCCTTGTAGTGCGCCCCACAGTTTGAGAAACGCTGGCGTACAAGAATGGATTTATGAAGATGAAAGGAAAATTGAAAGAAATGAGTAGACGGATTTTTTTTTCTACAATGAATAAATTTAAAGAATTATTCAGTGCCATTGTATGATTACACGGATTGGCTGAAGAAAATGATGGAATTGAAAAATAAAGTCTTTAAACAAGACGAGAATTAGAAAACGGTATTCTGTGTTATTCCATAATGTACAAAGAAAAAATTGTTGCATAAGACTTGGACTCATTTAAAAACTAATATTTTCTGTTTTTCATTTTATAAACATGAAGCAATAAAAGTGGTCCTATATTTTTGCTTCCTATTCTTTTATTATTTTCCATAAGTTTTATGCTGATGTACAAATATTTTTGTTTCAACAAAATTTAATATGAACGGATTATTGATATTTCTACAGAAGTAATGCTTCCCAAATTTTCAGATTCATTTAATACTTTCGACTCAAACTAATTAACAGCACAAAGGTGTTCCTGTATATAGGCGTATTTTAAACCCTTTTACGCACTTGCAGATTTATACATAATTTTCTAATTTGTACTTCTAAGCGCAGTATCATTTAATGCAACTCATATATATCGGGTATATATTTTAGGATATTCCACTTTCAAAAGTGTATTTGTTTGATAAGCCTTTTTTAATTCCTACTATTAGTTCACACACTGACTATATATATTTATTTATATATATATATATATATATATCTTGTTCAGATTTTTAATCCTTAATAAAATACTTTTTAATCATCCACTCAATTTCAAATATATTTTTTAAACTTGTAGTGGATGACACTTGATGTTAATGCAGGTTTTTTTCAAATACTAATTCATTAATTAAATTGAATTAATGAATAAATAGCAACAAAAATAATAGTCCAACACCATATATAAAAGGGAAAATCGCTCGTTGTGTCCTTGCAGCACAATGGATAACGCGTTGAACTTCTAATCCAAAGGTCAAGGTTTCGAATCTTATCTAGGATGGCGTAATTTTTAAGAATGTGATTTCTTTTTACTATACTACTTTATTAGAATAATTAAATTTAATGAATGGATAAATAGCAACAAACAAAATAATAGTTCAACACCACATACAGAAAGGAAAATGGAAAATTACAAGGAAAATCGCTTTCTATTATGCCACTTAATATTGTGATTCTGTCATATGTATATACATATTTATATTAATTGTAATTATTTAATGAAAATCAACTGAAATAAAATTTTTCTTTCGTGACCTAAGTAGGAGTTGACTGAATTTTTTTTGTATGTTACTTGTTCATCTATAAATTTTTACAATTTTGAACAGCTTTCCCATTGTGAAAGAAGGGTATATTATTGGAGTTTTAAAGTATTAAATAAAAATGCTGGTAAAAATAAAAAAATCTAAAAGTTCTCTTCCTCATAACTAAGACAACCCTCATAAATTAAACAATCGTAAAATGACAAAATACATAAGGGCAGAATTATAATGCACTTCTATCTTGAAATCCGGTCTATATATTTCCTTGAATAATGTTATTCGAGAATCTCAATTTGCTTTACTCTCGCTTAGAAACCTTATCCTGGAGAAGAGGTATTCCATAATATCACATTCCAATAGTTTCAGCCATCGCATGACTGGCCGATTACACAAACGGATCAATGAAACCTTACTACCTGACTTTTACCTGGTGAACAACTAAAGTACGCTTTATGGAATTTCCCATCAACCGAGAAATAAAACGATAGAGAAAGTCAGAAGAGATAGCATATACCACCAAGAGACTATTGGGCTATTTGAGATGGGTTGGATTGATATAGAAAGGGAAATATTGACTGAGATTTTATAACGCAATTTAAATAACTTTATATATATATATATATATAATAAAAGTGAAGAAGTACTAGAACCTACAGTGCTAATATTGTGACGGGTTCACGCGTCTTTTCTTTAACATAACCTCTGGGTTCTTTGATGGCCAAGATTGACCCTCTAAGCGGTCTGCACTTAAATTCTTGCCATTCTGGAGATGCTTCAAAAATGCACCACACATATTTTTTCGCTTTCAGGTGGGGCTCTCAAAAGCAGTTGAGCCGTATTTTTAAGAATGCGGCTCGGCCGCTTTTGGGAATCTTGCTTGAAGGCAGAAAAAGCATCTCTGGAATGACGGAACTTTACGTGCAGACCGTTTGGAGGGTTAAAGGCAACTCTTTTCCAACCAAAATCCAAGAAGCGAAATGCGGATGAGAAAATAAGAAATGCAAATAAGATAGCTTTTAAAAGAACAGAAGTTTCAATAAGATGAAGGGCAATTTGATGAATGTTATATTTGGAGGAGATACAAGCGTGAATTGACCGCCTATCGTAAAGTTAGCGGGACACCCAGCCATTGCTACAAGGTGCATACCATTGCACGCGCGCCCAGACGTTTCCGTACCGTGATAGAATCTTAGTTTGGATTAAGGTAGGACTGATTATTTGATATTAGGACTTGTAATATTACCAGAATTGAGAGTAGGCGGATAATATAATTATTTAGATAAAGTGGTCTAAGTTACACGATTCGGTTTAATTATTTCTGTGTGTTCGTTCATTCTAGATTCTCATTTATATAAATTTATCTAAATTGTTAGACGTTTAAATTATATTCTTAATAAAGTCATAAAGAATTTAAAATGTCTGTTCATTTTGAGAATCCCACACCTCTAGTTCACGCTGACAATCAAGGATATGGTCACCACAAAGGGGGGGGGGAAAAATCACATTATATATATATATATAAAGTATTATATGTATTAAATATAAAATAAATATTTTTTAGTTCCGTAAAATTCATGTACTTTAAAGCAATTAGAGTGAACGTGTTGTCTTTAGGAAAATATTTGTTTGTAATGAAAAACAAGTTTTAACCCTTTATCAACCGACGGTACTTATAAGACTTATAAGTACCACTCACATTTTAAAATCACGTAGAATAAACATTTTTACGAATACTCTGACGATACTTAGCAGGAGTATTGTTTTAAATCCACTCTTCTAAGATATATAGCAGCAAGGGTTCTAGGAAGAGTATTATAGCTGGGAAGGGGGGCGAATAGTTTTATGGCAGAAATTGAGTTTTCAGCGGATTTCAAAGATTGTCATTCTTGTTCCGAAAAAAATAGTTAACGTCAAAAGGTAAGAGTCTTATTTTTTATTATGTTAATGAAAGCCTTCGAAAATGATTTGACTATTTATTTTATGTGAACAGTGTGTATAATTAATTTTACAGTTGAATATTTTTAATTAATTAATTAGCTCTAGCAGATCAAATTTCTCAAATTTAAGTATATTGTTTATGTATATCCCTTAATTTTCAATGTGATGATTAAAAAAAAATATTGCATGAAAGAACCTGCAGTAAATCATAATGCGGTAGATAAAGGGTTAAATATATTCACCGAAACAAGAAATAAATTTATAACTTTCTTAGTGAGTTTATGATGATTGAGCAAAATAATTTTATCTCTATATACACTTTTTTTTTTATAAATTACTATAAGAAAATCAGTTTATTTAACGAAAGAATTTTTACCAGCCAAAACTGATAATCTTCATTACTGGTAGAATAGTAAACAGTGGGGTATACAAGGGTGGAATTTCGGGGTTCAAACCTTTTACATTTTTACTTTAAGCGTAAAGATTATATCTCGGTGCTTTCGTCTACGATTTTTTAAAAATATAAACCTTTCCATGAATATTATTTGTGTACCCTATTGGTAGTGAAGCTAGTAGAATCATTTTCTTCACTGTTTGTTGGTATTTAGTGAATAATTCCTACTATTGGTGATACTTTTTAAAAGAAAAAGTATTCAAAAAGTTGAAAATATTCCTTAACAATAAATATTTTAAAGAAAGTGAGAAAAAAATAATTGAATACCTAAAAAAATAACCTTTAAAATGTACGCAAAAGTTCAATGTTTGAAAAATGCTAGATATGTGAAATATATATATTACAGCTCACAAGTTTTCTGTCTTTTTTTAAAAAATATCTTTCAGTTGTACTATTACAAAACTTTGACAAAATTCAATTTTTTCGCGAGATTAAAATTAAGAATATTTTTCTGCTTGCAATAAAATGAAATACATGTTTCTTGTGCTCTGAAAATTTCTTTAAATTAATTCTGAAAATTTAAAGTTCAACAGCGCGTTTATTTTTGAGCGTAACATAGAATTTTATTGAAAAATAAATTATGAAAGTCCTGTCAAAGGATTTACCATCGATAATGCGCTAGAATATACTAAGTAGACTTGTACGAAAATTAAAGAAGGCTATATACTCTGAAATACGTTTAAAGCGTAAACGCTTACGACCAGTGGCGCACATAAGGGGGGTGTCCTAGGGGTCCGGACCCCCTCAGCCCTTGATTTTTTTCCCGATTGATTATAATTTTAAGTATATAATACGTAAAATTTAATTAAATATTTGTTTTAATGATTAATTTTATTAATTAATACTAATTATTTATTCAATAATTAGTTTTTTACTGTTTTTTGTTCCCCAAAATCGACAAAATCAAAAGGAGCAGGATACAAGAATGGTGGACTTTCGACCCTGGACCCCCTTCCCTTGGAAAATTTTTTTGTGCGCTACTGCTTACGACGAAATATAGATTAACACGAAATAATACAAAGATCCCGACAAACTACTATACATTTTCATGCATGATTTTTTCTCTTCAGATGAAACGAAAATCGCTTAACACAAAAATATTTCTCTTCTGGAGAAGGAGGATATCGAAAATGAGGCGACACTTAGTGAAATGGTTGAGAAAGTTTCGGTATTATTGAACTGTGTGTCCTTCTGTATCATCGGAAGAATTCGCTTCAGAAGATTGTGATAATGTGTGTACAGAATCAATTGTAGTAAAGAAAGATATTTTGAAGTTTATTCAAATCTCAAAAAATATCATTGATGCAGATTCCGATGACAAAAATTAAATGACTAATCTCGAAATGAGGGACAACATGAAAAGTATGCAAAATTGCTTAGACTCGCATTCCAGTGGGGAAATGAATAACAAAATAAACGACATCGAACAATTTATTGACAATCTGATGCTTAAAAAAAAAAAAAAAAAAAAAAAAAAAAAACACCAGATAATTTACCAAAAACTCAATAAATGTATATATGCTTGTATTTAATACAAAATTTTAAAAAAGAAAATTTTGTATTAAATACAAGCATATATACATATCTATGGAAATAAAACTGACTCAAATAAGCTTAACTTTATTGAATGTGTGCTTTTTCCTTCATTTTTTTTCAATATCCCTTAACATGAAAAAATGTTTCCGTCCCCTCCATTTTGTGCTAAGCGATTTTCACTGTATGGGACTTTCAAAGATTCTTCATAATCTGTTACTCAAAAATAGCCCCCTTAAGGAAAAAAGAATGGGGCCTGCGCTTGGCAACTACTAAACACTTTCGCTTTGTCGTCCTTTTTTTTTTCTTTTTTGGAAAAATAGAGGTAATTTTTTAAATTTTTAAAAATATATTCATCGTTATCAAGAAATATTTTTTCTTTCAATCTGTTTCTTTTCTTTTTACTCAGATGTTGTTCAGATTAATTTAAGTCGCATCTTAACACGCAAATTTGTTTCTTATATCTCGAAGTATACTTCAGATCATGTTAATAATTTAAAAAAAGAATGACTAGTTTTAAAAACACAATGAATTTTTATGAGCATTTTGAAAGGTAATAACTTTCATAAATATAGCATAATCTTTGTAATCTAGCAGTAAAATCTCTGTAAGGACCATAATCTTCTAAAGTTGTGATTAAAACAACTTTGCGAACATCAGAAAATCGGTTTCTGTACAGAAGATTTAAGTTTCCAAATTTTCTCTCATAAAAATTTTTTACACGTTCTCTTTCTCGTTATTTTCAGTTATTTAATTTATGCTATACGCGTTGTAGTGTTCAGTATTTGGAAATATTTGATTAATAACCTTAAGGTACCCGACTACGTTCGGAACCGTGATTTTAAAAAAGCGCATAAATGGATAATTTTCATGATATTTAGTGTCACTTAGATTAGAATACTTGTATAAAATTGTTTTAAGGACATTTTACGACAACAGAGGGGAGCAATTTTAAGAAAAAAAACGCCAATAATTATTTAAATGGGGGGTAACTCTGAAAATAATGTGAATTTTTCAAAAATTCTAGTTGAGCTTCTGTACAGAGGTCTGAGCTGAATACAGGCAAAATATTATTATAATAGAAGCATTTTTCCCAAAAAGGAGAACATTTTGAAAAAAGATTATTCTAAGTTAATTTTTTGCCAAAATATTGTATTTAAATAATTTTTTTGTCATAATGTCCTTAAAACAATTTTATGCATGTATTCTAATCTAAGTGACACTAAATATCATGACAATTATCCATTTATGCTCTTTTTTAAAATCACGGTTCCGAACGTAGTCGGATACCTTAACACAAATAATAAAAAGTGTAAATAAAGAAAAAAATCAACCTTAATATCAACTAACTTATTAATGTACAATGTACAATTGATCGGCAAAACACATTTAAAAGGACTTATTTTATTAAAAGATATTCAAAATTTATACTCCATAACACGAGCGAACTAAAAGATGTTGAAACACGATATACTTTTTTGTACTGAGCAATAGTCACGTGGTTTTTCTGAATAACATGTAAACAATTTGCAGGGCGTAAGCCAAATAACAAAAATGTACCCGATTTCACGTCACTTCCCGTTCAAGAATTGTGATAGCATTACACCACTTTCGAAGGAAAATATCGAAACTAAAACAAGGTCGTTAAGAAAGGTGGTTGCTGGAGAGGTTTGACAATCGGAATAGCAACTGAAAAGAAAGAATAAAACAAACATTGTGTCCCAACAAGAGCGAACACGAAAATACTTCCCAATCGACATAAAATTGTTTAATTCCATGCCATTAATTATCCCTCCTGACACTATTTTGTAAACTCAGACGACAGCTGATGGTAGCAATAAAAGAAAGAAAAAAGACACACGAACACACGGAGAGCACCATCGTTGGAAACATACCTTTTTTTTATTTCAAGGTCAGACCGACAACCCTCTATGTGCGACGGCTAAATACAAACACCCCTCTGCAGAAACACGTACACGATAATAACCCTTACGAGACTTCTTTCTGAAGGAAGGTGTTTCCCCTGTTCTAAAAAAAGGTTGGGATAAGACATTGCATCCCGAAATCGGCGTCCTTCTCAACTTACGCCTGACACAACACCCGGGAGGTTCTAAGTTTAGCAAAAAGACCCTTCTTCCTCTTACGAACGACAGGAAAAGACTGGAAATGAAATTAACAAAAAAAGTAGAAGTCCGCGTTTGATGCTGGAAAAAGAAGAAAAAAGAAGAGAGAAGCAACTGTCAGTTAGGGATGCTTCGTCAAGTGGTGGAGTTTTCAAGTTGGGGGAAGTTTTTTGGATGGTTTGTAAGCCGTACCAAGGTTCTTTATTGCTGAACTGAAATGTTCAGAAGTGGGTTGTTATAAGGAGTCTTACAACCGTGTCAAATTTTTGTGGTTTTTGAGAAGAAGAATGTTGCGGTGTGTTGTTAGGGCAATAAATATCTTGTTACAAAAGGTTTTTGACCCAAGTTTTAAAAAGATATGTTCCGTTTGAAAAAGAGTAATCATTATTTTTAACAAATTTTTAGTTGGATGTCACGTACAAAAGATTCTTCATCATTATTGTATGTTTTACTTATTTTATAAGAATATTATTTAGAACAGAGAACTTCGGTTTTAAAATGAAATTCACTTTTTTTTAAGACAACTAATCATGCATTGTCTTTCTATTAACACTTTTTAAAAAATGTGTTACAAACACACATTTTAAGATTTATTTATTTTCACAGTATATTAAAGATACTTTTATTAGTAGATTTTATAACATTATAGAGAAGTATTATACATAAGTTCAAATAATTTAAAAATTCCCTAATGAATATGAAAATTTATTTAATATTTTAAGCATATTTTATCTATTGTTCCATTATTTATCTCTGTCTCTTGAATATATATATCGTATGTGAGATGTTGAAACAAAATTTATAAAAACATAGCAATACTAGATTTGTACCTATTTGGGAGTTTAAGTCATGAAAAATTATTCTATCACTGAATAATAATGTGAGTTAAGAACAATTTTATTGTAAAGATATATGAATGAAATCATTATTGAAACTCTTATTATATATATATATATATTATATTATTAAACTACATATTATTATTTTTAAACATGACTCTTCCATGAACAGAAAGAAAGCTAATATAAACTAGTAAGCAAATGTGTATTAACAATTTGTTTAATGTTTCTTAATTATGTATGCGTAATTTGAGAGCGAAATATATAGTTACACGCTTTTACGTATATTTATCGGTATCGAGATAAGTATAACCATGTTTAAAACCTGAAAGTGATATTAATAAAAAAGTTACAAGATGTTTTTCCCAAAAAAGAGTAAGTAAAATAATTTTCCTATCAATTAAGAGCGAAAAAATATTTTTGTCATCTCTCTGTCTCTCGGAAATTCTTTGACCAATTTTACTTACGCCGGCTACTAATTCTTATTCTGATTCACTTACATTATGATCAACAGCTATTGTAATCACAGAAAACAATTTAACAAGCTTACTTAATTACTTTTTGTTTGATATAGGTACAGTTTACATCCTTGAGGTACATTGATTCATTCAATTTCTCCGTTTTTTTCTGCATAAAAAAAGTGGAACAAACACACTCATGCCTTTGACAGTTTTTGTGGTACTTCAATTAATGTATAATTTATAAATAATCATTAGTATAAAAATAAGCATTATTCTTATTGATATCAGTTCCTAAGAGCTTTACTATTAAAGTACAAAATAATAGAAAACTTAATGTTACAAAACTGTAGTAAAAATAACGACGAGAACAATGTTTATTAATTTTCACCGAGTATTTCATTACAAATTGCACGCACTGAATTTCCAGCCAACCTTTATTAAATTATGAAATTTTTACAATTCATCCATTTCCCCACTAATGCGTTTATCAAAACAATTCCATGTTCATGCAAGCTTTTAATGTTCTCTGTCATGTGATTATATTAATTTATACCTACTGAGGTAAACAATAATACAATTTCATTGCAATATGTTCATTAACCACGAGATCAGGTTATTTAATTGGCTGTGGAATTCAACATGTAGATTTATACGATTGTTTAATAAGTAAATTCCATATTTAAGTTGGATGTTTGAAAAAGCATTTCACAGAGAGAACGATTCGCTAAATGTAATTTATGATAGCTTGGGAAGCTTACTTAGGTATAAAATAACGATAAAATACGACATATATGATAATAACACTGAAATTATTACGAGTACAATTAACAAGGAACAAGTATAATTAACAGCTTTAACTATTTACTGGAATATATCCAGTGTATTACGCACAGGTAATCTAATTTTCAGATCATTAATCAATGTCTAATTCAAAGTAATCTTGTTAAATTAATCTTTTTTGTTTTGATTCATTTGTCTCCTCCAAAGTAGTTACTAAAATTTATCCACATTACCATTCCGACTTTTGGTAATGAAAATGTTAAAATGAGACTACATTATAAGGTTAAATAAATTTCATATATTTAATCTACTTCATAGAGCTTTATTAATTATCTTTTATACATATACATATTTTACATATTTTGTATTAAATCTTTTGTTGAATAAAACGATTTGTAAGATTTTTTATATGATTTAAAAAAACGATTTAAGTGCCTAATTTTTTTTTTAATATTTTATATTTAATTTATATTAAATTTGATTTATTTTATTCTTTTATTTTTGAAATTATAATGAAGAGTAGTTAAAATAATATAAATTTTTAACAAGAATACAACCATAACTAACAGGATTATAAACACAAATAACATGATTTGTTTTCTTAATTAAATATAACTCCAGTAGATCGTAATATATCATTGAGATTTATAAAGAAAGCCCTTATATTTCTTTAACAGAACTTAAGTTTTACGTAGTTATTCACATTAATGATAAATACTTTAAAATAAAATGTGATGGTTTTATTGTAACTTATTCTCTCATAGTGAAAGATAAAAATGTATAAGTACAAGTGTATAGATAGACATATTATCTACCTTTTGCAGCGAATCCAATGAAAGCATTGCATTAAAAGTATTTTGAGATGAATTCTTTTTCAAATGATTAAAATTGCTTAAATATGTGCTTCAAGATCTTCAATTGACTACATTTTAATCCAAGCATTTTTCTTACCATCGTCAACCTTACTTTCTTCAACCAACGAACAAGAACATTTTATTTCATGAATATTTTTCTCGCACAGTAAATGATAAAGATTTATATATTTAAGAATAGCTTATATTGTAATAAATTAAATTAAATTTCCTGTGACGTTTTCCGCAATAAATGACGTTTATTGCTTATACAAATGCACAGCCATACGTATGACATAATGTATGCAAACACATGTACGACTCAAAAGTGTGAAGTATAAATGAAGCGTACATTAATTTTCATTGATACATAAACATTCGTAAAGCGGATGCAGATGCTTTATAGTAAAGAAATTAAAAAAATTACTGTTACAGATAATTCAGTGATATAGATAGTAGATAATATAAATCCATTATTAAGAAGGATTATATTTTAATAAGATTGATAAAATATCCAGGAATTAAATAAATATTCAGGTTTGGTAAATTATCAAGCATTTTTTGTGAAATAAACTTATATGTATACAAGTTGACGTTGAGATCACGTTACAAACTAATGGAAGGAATTATTACATTAAACGGAATAATTCATAGCCTCTCTGGCGAGGTAAAATTAAAGAATTCTCTAAAGTTAGCGCGTGTTACTGCATTCAATCAGTTAAAAAAATAATAAGTATTACATATTGAATGTATGTATGTATGTAAAAGTATAAATATATTACATATTATTCAATGGCCCGTAAAAGCATTATATCGTCAAAATAAATAAATAAATAAATAAAAATAAAAAGTAAATGACAGGAAATAAATTTTGTAAATGTTAGTACATTGATTTTGAAAGTACTTACCAGTCCAGTTGGATGCTAATGCTTTTGACGATTCTTACAGTTTTTATAGAACTGAGTTTTTCTTTTTAAAATTTTCACTAAAATATTAATATTATTTAAAATTTTTATAGAGTAGTTGCATTTTTAACTGCATGATAAATCAGTGTCAACTAAATTCTTAGAATAATTGTAAAATTAATTTATTATTACTAAGCATTCTTAAATGATTTATTTAATGTTTTAAAAAAAATAGCTATTAATAACACTTATTCTTTAAATGGGTTAGTAATACAGTAACTATTTCCATTTAGAAAACCAATTTTGGAAATCTGCCTTTTTCTGAAAGGTTTAAAATATTATCTATCTTATACTAAACATAAGGAACTGAATTTTGGAATTTGAAATAATGACACTGATGGACATAAATATAACATAAAACATAGTTAATGTTTTAAACTAACAAAGTCAATAGTAATATCAAAAGTTTTAAAATAATTGAATAATGATTTATTGTACTTTTTCTGGAAGCATGTTTAGAAAATATTTTATTACTTGAATGAATTTAACATCTTAAATGTAATACGATATTAGTTCGAATTTCAAACCAGAAAAATTTGAATAATGCTTGCTGAAAAAGAATTGAGATAAAATTAGGCTAATATTTATAAACAATTCATTTATATATTCCCCGAATTTGTAACTTTATTAAAAGTGATGGAGGTATTAAATACTTATATTTTTTATTTATAAAACTTTGTAAAACGTTAGAGCACAGTTTCCAAACTTGGGATCATATCAGGAAGTAGTGAAATAATAATCAAGGAACTAATTTTCAGTTATATCCTACACATTTCCGGTTTATTTAATGGATTTAATATTTGTTTTAATATCCAACAAGTAACATCGATAGCGAAATAATGTTGTCTATTGTTATATAATAGTTAGATCGTATATAAGAAGCACACGATTCGTATATTCACACCAGGAAGTAAATAATTCATATGAAGGTGATATCTTTAAAGACAGTCAACAAATCTACCAAGTTGTCGGAACTATTTGTTGAGGGCACTTGCCAACCCAATTTGGTGCAGAAGTTTGCTGACACTGTTCTGGGCAAGGACAAGGTCGAATCTATTTTTACAACCCCCTCCCCCCTTCCGAAAGCCATTAGACTGTAACCCCTCCCTTTTTTCTCGATAACACCACCGAACGGTAAGGCGTCATAGAACTCTTAATTTGTGCTCTACGACACAGGGATACACACCAGGGCACCGTCATCTCCACCCCTGGTGTAACAGTGTATCACTGAAAGCGAAACTGACTACTACTAACCCACAATTCAACGCTCGTGACATAGACCGAATGCTATACAAGGACGCTCGCTGCGGTCTTGAGAAAAGAGGATGGAGAGCAGAAAAAAAAGATGAAGATGTAGAAGATGGGAGAGAGAGGAAGAAAGAAAGAAGAAAGAAAAAAAGGCCTCCTTCCTTCTTCCTTCCTCTTGTAGAAGAGGATATCGAAAGCATTCTTTAGGTCGGAGTCGCTCCAAATAAGCACAGCCTCTGATCCCTTCCGTGTTTCCCATCAGCATCCAAGGCGCATGCGCAAGAGTGGGCGCGGGAGAAGATGGGGAGCGAGAGGATCTGGCGTTTTGCTCTTGGGCATCTCTTTGCATCCTTGCATGTTGTTGCTACGGTTACCACAGATCCACGTCGTCCTGCTGCGCCGGTTTTTCGGTTCTCTCTCGCCCGTTTCTCTTTTCCAGTTTTATTGTGGATCCCCTTTTTTGAAGGAAGGGGTAGCGAGAGTCCAAGCGATGGACAGTGTGCCAAAAATAATGGACAATGGGGGTGATACGTCACAAGGAGAGAATCTTCTGTTTTTTCAAGGATTGAATTACTTGTGTTTCCTGGTCATTTGAAGGCAAGTGTGACATTTAGTTTTAATTAAATTTTCGTTTCGATTTTAAGGCGGAAGTTGAGCACGGTTTTTTAAGTTATTTCTATTTTATATTAAGTGGTTCGCGAATAACGTTCTGAATAATCAC
Organism: Trichonephila inaurata madagascariensis; assembly: GCA_019973955.1. NCBI lineage: Eukaryota > Metazoa > Arthropoda > Arachnida > Araneae > Nephilidae > Trichonephila > Trichonephila inaurata. Next base: position 147,540 of record BMAV01022875.1, read on the forward strand.
GACTATAATTCTTATTTAATCGCATCGTTTCGAAAGAAATCTTGTTATACGGAAAACTATATTTAACCACCGGTATAAAAAACGTAATGACTACCGGAGCTATAAGAATTTCTGGATATCGAATTTCGTAGATTTATTTCAAGACGTGAATCAATAAAAGAGTTATTTCTTTTCATACATCGCTAACTTCTGTTTTCAAATTTGATTTCTTGAGTGATAGTAAAATTTAATCAAGAAATAAATGTAATGGATTAGAATAGTTGGTAATTAAAATTTTTAATTTAATGAAAAGAACTGATTTTCAGAACTAAAATAGTTAGCTTTTTTCCTTTTCGATATTCAGAGAAAAGATATTTTGTGAATTATGATACTTAAAAATTAATAACAGAAGAATTTCAGAAACAGAAAATATAGTATGTGGTATGATAAATAACGTTAAACAAAATTACGGGAGGAAAATATACTGATATATCATGTTATAGAACAGACGATACCCAATCGTAGAATCTAGTTTCTTTTAACATATGGAGATACTAAACTTCGTTCGCGTAAAGTACTATGACAGCTGCAGTAGTTCTGCCGCTTTTATAAAAGAGCAAAATAATTTTAAAATTAAGTATTGTATCATATATTTAAATTACTATAAGAAACATAAAATTGGATAGGAAATTTAATTACCACAATGCAGTTGTTTCATCGAAAGTTTATCGAAAAGGACTGTAACTTCACTACGATTATTCCATTTACAGTTTAAAAAAATGCATTAAATAAAAAAAAAATCATTTAAATATTTTCTTTTAAGAAATATGTCACATTAATTGTTTAAAATTTTTAATGGAAATTTTTTTATCAGATGTTGAATAAAATCTTTTGAAAAAAAAATCGGTAATATAATAAAAAAAAATCTTTTGACTTTCAAGTCAAAAGTTTTGATACCTGAGATCTTTAATATAACTTGTAAATAATTAATTTTATATTTATATTTATTTTTAGAAATTTAATTTGATCTACTGTAAGTGAACCACAAAGCTTAAATTATTCCATAAATAATAAAATTGTGATGATTAAGAAATGAAGTTTTTTAATTCAGCAATCGCATTGAAAGATATTAATTGGAAAACTTTTTAATACTTTTATTTATTACATAGCAAAATTAATCTAATTTGAAAAAAGGTCGTAACAATAATGAATGTTAAATTATATATATTTTTAATAAGTAGTTCCCAAATCTATTATCTTGCATTTTAAATAATAAACTTTGCTTCGTGAAAAAAGTAATTTCCGTTAAATCAGAAATCACAGTAGGAAAAGAATTGAATTTGTAAATATTTTTCACAAATCTAATTGAAAGTTATCTATATTAAGTGGATTATAATATAAATTAAGAAATAAATTTAAAAGCAAATAAATTTAATTTATTAAGTAATATTGACATGGTTTTACGAAAAATTTAAATTTCAAATGCATTTGCGAAGTTTAATTTATATGACAATCAAAAGCGTTCGAAAAATTGTACTTCCGTTAAAAAAGACAAAGTAAAAATATATGAATCACTTCAATGGACATACAGAGATAAAAAGCATAAAATAGAGTGAAATTCTTCTGTCAAATTTACGAAAACATTAAATATTGCGAAGAAGAATAATTTTTAACCTTCAAACTCCCCTTCCTTTTTCGTAATTTAATAGCAGCTACAAAAACTAAAAGAAAAGTGGTTTTCACCGAGACAGTATTAAGAAAAGTTTTTTAAATTGAAAAATATGTGCTATTATTCCTATCTTAAGTTTTTTTGACAGAAAAACTGTCAAAAAAAATTATGTATTTGGCATATATTTTGCTAGTTAAAGAATTTCTAAAACTTTTTTATTACTATTATCTTAAGTTTACAAACTATAAAATAATATCTAAAATGATCGCGGAATGTTTCAAATAGCGTTTTTGTATGAATACTAAAGCAAAATGACACTATGTTGCGACATGTGATAATAAGAAATAAAAAATAACGTATAAAAATAATTTTATTCCTTGATTTTACTGTGTGCTTTTAGTTTTGCTCATTGAAAAAACTGAGGTGCGTGAAAAGTAAGTATCAAATTACGTTTTCTGACGTAACAATTCAAACATAAAAGTTTGTTTCCGGAAATTAAAATTTTGTTGTAAATTATTCTGCTGTGTTTATACTGAAAAAATATATATTTGAATAACTTATCCGTTACGATGAAATTATTTTTAGAATCAATTGATGAGTTTTTACGATATTTAGAACTTTGATGTCCAACGTAAAGGTATAATAGTTCAAATAATAAAATTGAAAAAGAAAATTGTTTTGAAAACATTATAGGGGTGTGTGTAAAAAACATTAACTTTACATTTTTCCGTAAAAAATAGTTTTATAGCTAATTATTTTATATTTGATGAATTCATATTAATTAAAGTACTTGCGAGATTTTCATTTAAAACAAGCACACACATATTATAAATTTATTTTTGTCAACTATTTCTGTTTCTCTTACTTAGCTTTAGAGTAAAAAGATGGATTAAAGAAAAAAAAAAAAAAACCGCGACATTGACGACGATTATGTACTTTCAATCCGCATCGAACAAAATTATTTTATGTATGTTGCTTTAATAACTCTCGTAATCTTTAGGAAGTTTTAAAAATTCGAATATTTGCATTAACTATTTGGAAATTTCTGACTCTTTTGCAATAAAATGTGTTCGAACCATGTTTTGCGATGTGTATAATGTCAGTGACACACCCCGATTTCGAATATGTTAGACGCTAGTTTTTCTCTGACATATTTTATTTATAAATTGTTTTCGAATAATATCAACCATAACATGCGTTTAAAAAGTTATATCGAAAACATCACAAGCTTGATTAAAAAAAATATTAACTATATATAGTTAAAATCGTGTATTTTACATATAACATCTGGAACAATCTACATTGCGTTAAACTGGAAATATTTGCAATATTTCGGAAAAAATGGCAAATGAAACAAGATGAATGAGTAGTACGGTATTTAACTCTTCTACGAGATGTTAAATTTCATAGTAATTTTTACGTGATTGAAATATCTAGTTTTAAATATAAAATAAGGCATCCTGTTAAATTATAAAATAAATGATTTCATAGTAATTAAAGCTCTAGAATTATCGAATAAAATTTTTTTTATCAAAATCATAATATTACAATATGTAAGCCAAGGAACAAATTAATTTTTTAAAATTCTCTTACACTCTAAAAGAAGGAAAAAACCCACATATCATTTTAAGATTAAAAATGGAATACAAAAATGAAATATATTCTTAGAAATATAAGTTATTGCATATATTTTATCGCATGTATACGAATCGGAATTTCATATTCTTATATATAAATATTTTAGTTTGCATATCGTTCCAAATGAATGATATAATTCATATTAAAACAAGACATTTACATACAAATGAATTTTTTTAAAGTTACAAGCAAATAAAGAATGTATTAGTTTTAAATGATTTAAAAACCATTAAATACGGAATACATTTGAAAACAATTTGAAGCTTCATTTACATCATATTTTCCAAAGAAATTTTTATCTTTGTTGACAAGTACATTTCCCCCTCTTCTGGAATTTCGTTTTTACTCCGAATAAATAAATCTATTACGGTTGAGAAATCAGTTGAAAAAAAAGCAAATTTGAATTGCTAACAGCACAGTTTTAGATAAGCAATAGCGAAAAACGTGTTTGTTTTCTCTTTATATTATAAAAGGATTTCTTTCCCATTGAAAATAAACTCTCGCGATAAAATTCTTTCTATAAAAGTGTTTGTAATCGTTTGCTTTCCGGTTAGTTCAAATATTCTTTTTTCTTCAGCATATATTTACGTACATGTGTAAGAAAGTAATAAAAATTTAAATCTATAACGTATACATATCACGCAGTCTTAAAAATGTGACATTATAAAACAATAAATAATGAAAAAAGTATTAGTTTAAACTTTGTTTAATATAAATTTTCCGATGTGTATTTTAATTATATTGCTAGTAAAAAGAAGATTAACTTGTCTTAGAGCTTTGTTTTATTACAAAGTAAAATGAACATATTTTTATGTTTCTTTAAGCTTTACTTATAATCAATTGATTGATAAAACACAGTTTTTAAACTGAAAGAAATAATATAATTTTAATTGTTCGGTCTATTAAAAAACCATAGGAATGATCTGAATGCATTTTCCTGACACAATTTCAGTGAGGTTTTCATGATTAGAAATAGCTTACATTAAATATGGTTTGAGTCATATCACACACGCAGATCGTAGTTATTAAAATCCTAAAATAATGCCTTTTCGGGTAATGACTTTAATTTGTAAGTAGTAAATCATTTAAAAAAGACTTATTGGTACTTTTCCGTTTCACCGGCGCAAATACCGCCAAGCAGGCTTTATTAGCGACAACACACAATATATACATGAAAAAAAAAAATGCAAATAAATGTTAGTTCTCTTTGGAGTTTCATCCATTTCTGATATATTATGAAAAAGATGCTATTGATAAGAAAAACCGCAACTTGTTTTATAAATGTGGTAGTAAAAGGTTGCCAGGGGTAATATTCCGTTCGACATCGGTTGTATTATTTTTGGCGACTTTATTGCCTACCCTGGCGTAACGGAAAAGTACCGATTTTTTTAACTATAGTTTTATCTAACTGAAATATTATTAAAATCGAAAATCTATATCTTACTATAATGTAAAACATTAATCACTATAAATGTTTAAAACAGTGGATCTTAACCGGTATTACGCCTCTTTTTAAAGGCACATAAGTTATACGTGAACAGTTCAGAAGAGAATAACCACAATTATTGAGGAATAAATATGTATATACATATATAGTTTATGAATTTTCTGTTTCAGGTAAACATTCAGTTTTCAATACCAGTCAAAAGTTACGTCAACAAAAAATATATCCACACACACACAGAAACGCTGATTTAAACCAAATCCATCTTATGAGGGAGCATAACGTAAAATCTGCAAGTTTGAAACAAATTACTACATTCATAACTAGGTTTTAAAAAAATCAAGAAATGGGCAGTGTTATTTGGTTGTTATCCGGCTGAAATAGTTTCAGTCTTTCGTACAACATTCATTGATCTCTTAAAATGTTTTATTTTGCTTAGCCTTAAGGAATTTATTCCATAAAGCATTTGACATAAGGACATGTAGAATTGTATACGTATGAATATGTACTGATTAGCATTAACTGTCACACCAAATGAGCCACACCCATGATTGGTTAAGCTGGGCTTGTCAAAACTTTGCTCAGCAAATGACGATATCGAGTAAGTCCTGTATATTAGTGGTTATATAAATCACGCAAATGAAATTAATTTAACGTCATTTTCACACATTGCTTAGTTTTGTGCAAATATAAAAGTATCAGAATTAAGATTATTCAAAACGTTTTATACATTCGAAGGATTACAAAGTGATTAATACAAAAAGGATAAAGATTTGTGTTATATAACGAGGTTTAATCTCGTTGAGTTGATTCATTCGAACCAGTGGCGTAACGTACACCCCCGCCACGTGATGTGGGAGGCGGGGCAGGATTTTAGAGAGCCCAAATGTTACGATTTTAAGCTCCAAAAGTGAATTTGCGAGGGAGGGGACCCTAATATTCTCCGTTACGCCACTGATAATTAAACACTTCCAATGTAACTGATTTTAAATTACGTAAAAACAAAGAATATGTAACAGATATATAACAAAAAATCAACATAGTAGTTTGTAATTTTAATGAATTTTTTTTTTTTGAAAAAATTAATAATGGAACGTTAAAATTGGTTTGGATCGGAAAATATTTGTTTTTAATGCATTCTCTAAGAAGTAGAATTTGTTCTTATTTGTAATTCTTTTCATGCTTTAATTCACTTTAATCGTCAGTTGGTAGTAATAGTCAATTAATTTGGGTAAATGCTATTAAGTTTTTTACAATAATTAAGTCCCCTACAAATCTGGGACGTTTAAAGATCACGTAAAATATTTATAAGCTTAAATGTTTAAATAATCTAATTATTTCTATAAAAAAGGATTTAATTAAAAATTTCTTAACATACGTTCTGAATAAAGTCTGAATAAAGAGGAAAAAATTGTGTATATTTTTGGGACTACTTGTTTCTGTTGTAATAAAAATAAATATATTTTTCAAATTTATTTGCGTTTTTCATTTTCTTGCATTGCAGTAACATTGTGGGAGGTTTAGTAGTAATCTGAACATAAAAACTTAAAAGAAAAATACAAGTAGATTCATTGTACAAATGAGATGTTTTTCTAGAGGACTTTTCAAGGGGAAACCGACACAAGTTCTGAAAAAGTCAAGCCCATTGGTTGCATAGGTAACGAGAGTATTGAAATAAGACTTATTTAAATTAGTTTTGTCGGGTTGTTTTTTTTAAATAGAATGATATACTTCTTTAAGATTTTTTTTTCTTTCTAACGTCATTTATTTAAAAGTAATTTTTTCCACATTTCAAGTTTAAGTACTCTCAAAATTCGAAAAAAAAAAGTACAATTTTTTTTTTTTTACATTTTAAAATATATCTTTAATGGACATTAAATAAATACACACATTTACAGACACACTAACATATATATATATACACATTAACGAACTAAATTCATGAACTCTTTAAAAAAATCATCAGTACAATATCTTTAAATTAAAAAAATATATAAAGTTTAAATTATTTTAAAGTCTTAAATCTCAGTCAGTCTAAAAATAAGATTTTTTTATTGTTCATATATATTAGTATATTATCTGGTGGCAATGTAAATAAATATACGCAGTATAAATCCAAAATTAATTTGAAAATATCGTAGTTTTAAAATTTACATAAAAATAGAATTCAAAAGTCAATATAAAATTATATTTCTATGGATAATAGAATCAATTTGTTGATGAAAAAAATATAATCTATTATGAACAATGTATGTTATTAAATGTTGTTTGGAACATTTTCAGTTAAGAAAGAAAATATATCGAAATAAATCCTTATGTAATCCAGAACAGTCGGACAACTACAGAGAAATCTTTTGTAATTTTGTTTCTTCTTTCTGTTTCATAAATATAAAACCTTATCTTCATTTCTGTAGTTTATTTCCTTGTAAAAATTTGTCAAGTTGTAGCTTTATAAATATAAGTACAATAATTCGCTTTCCTATTTCCTATATAAAGATGTTGGAAAGATGTGCATTTTGTTGTGTTGTTGTTGCTAGTGCCAGCTGATCGAGAAATGTCAGATCGAGGCATACGGAATTAATCGTGGCAGAGACTAGTTTTTACGACTGTCATTAGCCATAGCTTTGAGCACCTGAATGTCTTTCGAAATTTTCTTGAAAGATTGTAAGTTAACATATTATTATATTTTAAGTTCAGCCTTTAACTGATTCATTGGTCATAAATCGATATTATATAAAAAAAAAATTTAACTTTTATTCGAAAAACACACACTATACATAAATAAAATTATTTTGAATTGAATACTGAATTATGTAACAGGTTAGTGATCGATATCTTTATCAACAGTTACAGTATTTTGAAACGCTATTTTGTTCTACAAAATATGAATTTTCGCGGATGCCACTTAATAATTCGATACTGATAATTCGGCTGAAGAGGCTATTAAAAATGCTCTGGAGCTCGCGTTTGCTCTATAGACTTTACTTTGTCTTTTGCTTTTGAAAAAAAAAAAAAACATTTTGGTAAAAATGATCGTGAAGTAGCAGCCATTTCTTTAGTCATAAACAAGATAGAGCAGAGTGAAAAGAAAAATATCGTCTTTCTTGTTCATTCCAAAGCGGCAATACTATAAATGTGAGATTTCCAGGATCTGTGTGTTTAGGGGGGATAGATAAAGTGTTGAATATAAAGAACTGCATTTCATTGCAATGGATCCCAAGTTATTGTGAGCTATATGGTAATGAGAGAGCAGTTTGCTGGCCAAGAGTGGATCTCAAATGTCGCAACCAGATCCTCCTTTGTCATTGTGACATATACATAAACGTCTTAAGGCATAGGCCAACTGGGCCCGGGCCCAAGGCCTCGGCTACAATAAAAGCCTCATATCATTCTGGACTCAGCCTTGATACAATCGTGATTCGAATAATTTCAACGTTCAAATGTTATTTCCGGTTGCATTGTCCGAAAAATTAGGGATTGCGGACGATATGTCAACTGGCTACATCTGATGACTTTCGTCCATGTATGGCCTAAGCCTATCCCCCATACACCATCATTATTCTTTTAATCAAAAGGCGGCAGTCCATCTAGCCGGTTTGTGCAATTGTAAGTCAGACACATTTTTTCGAGTTTATATTTATACGAGTTTTTGACAACGAATGGTATATTATGTCTACTTTTAAGAGGGGATCCTACGTTTGTGTAGAAGTCCGGGGCCTCAAGAAGTCTTAAGACGTTCCTGGACATATAAAGCGTTTTATATCCCCCACTAAGGGTCTTCAACCTTTAACACTCGAGGTTCATATCAATAAATCCACAATGATCCGCGGGCCATACGACTATCAAAACAATAATGTAGTCAGGGAGTTTAAATAAGAAAGGGAGGTTTGTTTCAGAAGACTACAATGGATTCTAAGGCATTTCACCGCAACCTTTTTATCGCTGAGGACCGGTCAACGTTTGATAATTTTACCGCGGCCCGCTGAGGGGGGGGGGAGGACATGTTGATTGTTTATATTTTAGATTGTTTTGATTTAACAATTTTAATTTAGTTACATTTAAATATGCCTTCAGAATAACATATAGTTAACCAAAAATGAATACAAGTGATTTAACGTGGAAAATAAAGTGATTTCCGTGGAAAGTTACGCAAATCCGAGAGAAAT